>NQII01003235.1:193132-286219 GCA_002778355.1 Clitarchus hookeri | reverse complement strand
AATTCTTCTCTAAAATCAATTCTGAAGAAATTTCTGGCTCTGCCCCTGGTTGGGCAAGATAATTTTGAAATTTTGAATCCTTAATATTCCTTGTCAACTGGCTATCACTGCAATGAACAAAATTAGGTATTTGATAATATTGCACCCTAAAAAAGCAATCAAAATATCACTGTTAATTGAGTCACACTTAAAATTTTTTTATTAAAAAAGCATTCTTGACTTTGCAATTTTGTTATGAAGTGTACTTCTAAAGCGTCAAAGATTGTGAAGCATTGTTTTTTGTTCTTCACCAGAGCTATCATTACACTTGACATTATCCCTGCATTACACACCTATAATAATTTCTATTAAGAATCATCATGTTTTTATACAGGGACATTATTCATCTAGACCACTCCACACACCCTTTTAGGGGATTATTACACATCGGTGATGACAAAAATACCAATAACTATATGGAATGTACAATAAAAGTTGCAAAAGTAAACATTTAACTATGTATCATTCCTGCAGCCCTTGTTTTCCTTGTTGGAGCCTTAAAAACCTTAAAAACAATATTTGCCGCTGTGCACAAAATCGAATCCTGCACTTACCTAATAAATATAGTTTTGAAAACAAATGCCGCAAAAAATTGTACAATTTTTTGATACCTGCAAAATTAATTTACCATCGTGGAGGACCAACCTTCCACCCACTTAGCTAAGGCCTTCCACAACCACAGGCGTGGCCAGAGTTGATCAATGTTGTGGTAATGGACAGGTCCCATTTCAAGCACCTAGGAGTCGGCACCTACATCTAACATGCAATGTGGCCAAGACCAGGTTATATGTCTCTGCACTGATAAATTTCCAGGATGTTTGAGCACTTCCTCCTTGGTAACTATCCAGAAGTGGGGGCTTTCCCAAAAAAATGGGAAAATAATGCCTGCAAATGGTGTATATGGTCATTAATAATCACACTTATACAAGTTTAATTGGGGTTTCACATAACTTGCAGTATACAACATGAAATGCGATAGTGAAGAGGGCTATGAAGATTTGGGTGTTGATGAGGTAAAACAAGTTAAAATTTATGTCCGATATATTNTGATGTCCAATATATTTCTATTGGGTCGCTGAATCATGTTAAATGTGAAAATATCTTTGGAAACCAAACCGTAATTCACAAAACATGATTCACAGGGTATATTTATGCCGACACGCTATGGTTACAGTGTCTGAATATCATTTAATTCTGTTGTAATTCTCAAGGCTTATTTTGTCTATATTCACAAGAGGATTGTACTACGTAACATGTTAGCAGTAGAAGAAAAAAAAAAATATACATATATATATAACATCAAATAAAGAGACGATCAAAGGTGTTGTTTACTATCAGTTTGTGTGTATTGCCGTGATAAATTCGTTCAAAGAACAATGCACACACATAGGAAACAAATGTGAATAAATTGTGGTCTTCCGGTGACAATTTCATCTATTTCACGTGACGGTTGTACGATGGGAGTGTGCGAAATTTCAGTCGATTGTGGTTTTCCGGTGTCATTTTTACCTATTTCGCGTGACTGTTATATGCTGGGAGTGCAAGAAATTTTAATGTACTGTATGAATTTGACCATGCGAAGGCCTATGATTTACGAGTGACATTAAGCATGTTTCTTTGTGTGTTTCCATGTGACATGTTTAATTAAATTATTGTGCAAAAATACAAAAGTTTCTTTGCAATTATGTCCATTTAAATCATTCAAATATAATTACTGTGCAGAAATAAGAGTGTTTGCGGAGTTTATACAACTTGAACGACGTTAACATGTCCTATATGCAGGTTATTAGCAATAAATCCCACGGAGCTATATTCACCACTTACATGGGTAACGTAATTTATAATGTAGTTTTTGCATGAAAAGTAAGTGCAGCATTGCATTTAAGGACTTACGTACTGCTGCTGCCAGCCATGTAAAATGCATAACACATAAAATTAAACCTACCTTCGCAAAAGGTTAATCACCGGGGGTGGATGATCTGACGCGAGCTTAATTATTATACATTT
The DNA here is from genome assembly GCA_002778355.1 of Clitarchus hookeri. Lineage (NCBI taxonomy): Eukaryota > Metazoa > Arthropoda > Insecta > Phasmatodea > Phasmatidae > Clitarchus > Clitarchus hookeri. The sequence goes on along the minus strand of NQII01003235.1, from coordinate 284,173 downwards.
TCTAACACACTCTCTCGTGTCTGCACACTCTCCTCCTCTAAAACACATATTGTGAAGTTACGTTAACATAGGTTAGGTCTTCTTGCTTTCAATGTGGTTAAAGAACACTGATGAAATGTAATTCACATAAATTGTACATATTTTGCACTACAATATTTCTGATCTTCATAGCCCTCCCCACTATCGCATTTGGTAGTAGACTGTAATGCAGCTAGTAAATTCGTGCTCAGTGTGATTAGTAACTTTGGATTAACGAGGTTAAGTAACCCAATTGACATGTAATTTGCATACATTTTATGTTTTTTACCCCACAATTTCATTCTGGTTAAACTCCCTCCCTCTTAAATTATATCAATCACCAAATGGAGCAAAATCGAGGCTTTACAATTAAACTAAGCCTAGCTACTTAGTTAGAANGTTTTACCCCACAATTTCATTCTGGTTAAACTCCCTCCCCCTTAAATTATATCAATCACCAAATGGAGCAAAATCGAGGCTTTACAATTAAACTAAGCCTAGCTACTTAGTTAGAATCGATATTAAACACGTAACAAAATATGAATTACGACGTTAATCTTAATGTTATTCCGTCTTCTACCATTCCACGTCAAAAGTAAACAATCCAACATCACCATTCCCACTTAAAATATTACAATTACACGTGCAAAAAAAATATAACAATTACGATTAAAATAAAAAAACCAACCCATTCCCGTGGACTATACTTTCGTACTTCGAAACTACAACTGCTACGTCCTCACAACTGCTGAACTCACCTTGTAAATAACCAACCACCTAACACACAACACTGAAAAACCCTTCCCACATGCAAACAACCATAGATATTTCAAGATTAGGTGACACTGCAGGGTTAAAACTACCAATAAAATTGTGAGACGCCACTAACCTGAAACAATGTAGCAAAGAATTTGGAACTTTGTCAATTTGTTACGTTAGTCCCAATACTTTTTTTAACGTAGGGAGAACCATATGCAACGACAAAATTTTCCGTAGAGACTCGGGCGAAGCTTCCACGAGACTAGTTACCCAAAACTGCATGCAAGCAGTTATAAATGGTTGTTTGGAATAACATATCTAAAGATAATTGTTACGTGCTATAAAGATGAAGGCATTTTTTTTTTTTTTACTTCTGCTACTATGGTTCAGGTACAACTTTCACACAAGACTTCAGCATTATTGTGTTCATGCACAGAGTTTTGTTTTTTATAACTGCAGTTTTTATGTTAAATACGGAGGAATGTATACCTTAATTTTAACATTATAGTGTAAGTAGACATTTTGTCGGTTTTCTTTTTTTTTTACTATTTATTCATGTTTAAAAGTTCTACGCCCTTTCACCACATCAAATAAACTAAATGACTCTAAAAACCTCCCTCTGATTGGCTACAATTTCAAACTTGTAGGAAACCTTTCTTCTAACAATGCACACGACCATGAAGGTAGAAGAAAGCTGGAGATGGCATGTTGTAACGTAGATGACGCGACCTGTAGATTAAGTATTATACTATGGATGTTCTAGCCTCCATCGCTGTAACACAAAACATTGTGTTTAAGTTGGTATGACATTTTGAGAAAGGAAACTTTCGTCACATTTCGTGTTGAACAAAGAGAAACCGAAATAAATATAGATTACAATTCACGTGTGAGGTTTCACTAGTTCATTATTAGCTTTAGTTAGTTGTGTGATAAAATAATTTTCTCATAAAACTACCAATCGCGAGACAACTTATGCACAGTATTAAATTATGGATGACATTAAGCACATGGTCTAGATATAATATAACAAACATGCTACCTTTTGACATGGTTGGGGTGACCCAGAGATGGTGGAGTGTAAAATTCCCTGGTGCCATAACTCAGTGTAGAGTTAGTGACATGGGTCGTTCGGTCGACGCCCAAGGGGGCCTAGATGCCACCCTCCATTTAAAGATGAAGTTCTCTCGCACTTAACATTACCCTACTTACAAACGTTAACCTTATGACGAGACTGTAGGACATCTCGTACTCCTGAAATATATTAGAAAATTGTGGGTGGTACTACAAGAGTTGTAGCACCTTATGTGTTCCAGACGACAATGAATCAACACTCGCTCAATTTTGTAAAGCTGTTTCCTGTGTTTGAATAAATGTTCAAGATGTGGACATGTGAATATTAAATAAACGGACCCTGCATTTACGGCCTGCCTGTGACTTTAGAGCGAAAATGACATAGTTCAGCATGGTGTAATGCAGATACGCGGTAGCGTAAACCTCAATAGTAAGAGCGCAGGTGGTTCTCCCCTCGGTACAAAAAAGAAACAAATCAAATATTCCGGTTAATTAAGTTACTATTGCAATAAAGTGATATCAGCCAGGCTCGGGTGCTGAGACAAACTAAACGAGTGGCAACAGCTTGCATCACACTTGACAAGAACCGACGTCAAACGAAGAGTGGTAAAACATGACATAAGCACAATGTAACATTATTGCAATGGTGAAAAATTATATGAATTAAATTAAACACATTTGAGACACCCCCGTTGATTAACAAATGTCTGTTAAGGTTGGTGTTGTGATGTTGACAGGGAGTGTCACAGAACTAAATTAAATGTTATTAAGATGGAGACCTTTATAAGCAGTCTCCCATTAGAAAACCATAATTCTATTTATAAATAGACATTGAATATACATGCAATGGTGCATGCCCATGCACTGGAGACTGAGTAGGCTTCTGTCCATCTGGAAAACCCATCACTCACGACCAGGATGAATGTCTAATGTGGGCATGCCTTAGCACGTGTTTTCGGGCTCATGTTGGTACATAGAGACACCAGGTCCCATCGGGATGCTGCCGACGGTTCTCGACGTGTGTGTCCCCGGATTCACCACAACTCACCATATACTTGAATGATTTTCACCTTCCTGGCCCACATTTGTACGCAGTGTTGTTGGGTGTTGATGACCATTGTCTTGAGTTCATCGGGTAATGGGTTCCGTGTTCGGTGTGATCTATATGGCATTGCAAATTACCTGCTCGATACCTATTGTCGTTTGCTGTAACACAATTTGATGTGGAGTGGGTATTACTGTGGGTTTGACTTATTGTTGTGTCTGTGTTGCATGCACTTGATTTCCCCAGAGGTATTGAGCATCCGGCTCGCCTACACCACCGGCTAGTTTCCTGTCATTGTTTAGCTCTTTCAATGGCCTTTGACAACGCGTCGGTTACCAGGGCTGGTTTGGTGATATAATTTTGCCCGGCGCCGTAACTCAGTGGTGAGCTATTGAAGAGAGAGTCGTACAGTCGACGGCTCAGGGACCCTGGTGAACCTGCCATCAGTTATTACTTGATTGTCACGTACTTACAGTTGCAAACTTTACATAGCATGGCGAGACTGTCGGCCGTCTGGTACGCCTGAACTATTTTACTAAACACTGATGGCGCTTACAAGGTTGCCCTATAATAATAATACACTATTTTACTGTTTGAGTTGTTTATTCATCATCCGTTCAGAGGTGAATAAATGCATGAATGATATAAAAAATTGCCTCAGTCTTTGCGCTGCGAAAAACATGTGGCTTTAAGTTGATAAATGCGTTTACATTTAAAACTCTCCAGTGAGAGTACAGTTGCTCTCCCTTCGATATTTGAAAGAAATAAAATTAATGTCCCGGTTAATTACTTGAATACTATTGTATTGAAGATTATTTCAGCCTAAAATGCCGGTACCGAGTGCCTCGCCGGCACTCGCAGAGGAGCGAGAGACTTACACTTCTGGTTTCGTTCAGGTGCTGAGAAGAACTGCGACGAGCTTGGGGTCGGTTTCAACCACCAGTGGCGAAAGCCAAAGTCAAGAGGCGAAAAGGTGAAACATAAAAACACTGAAAAATGAAATATGAGATGAAAAATGATATGTATTAAATTAAGAACAAGAAAACACAATGAATTACATAAATACACATATTAAATTGTTACATTATTACATAAAGGTTTATATTGCACTTTCGGTGATGCGTCCCCATTACACTAGCCACAGTGTTGCCACGTATACTATGCAAACCTCTCTGGCTGTGGCTGTATCATTTGTTGACATAACGTACACTAATGCACTAAACTTTGTAGCACTTTCTCTGGTGCAGCTGGTGCGGTTGACCCGACTGTGGCAGTCAGAGTGGGCACAAAGGAGCTGGTGAACGCATGGTTCACATCACCTTTTATGGTTACGGCATTCGCTATGCCAGTGTTATTGTTGGTCTGGGCAAACCTGCATGGAAAAGGGTGGTATTCCCTTCTAATTTATCTTGTTTGCATAGCTTCAGCTACCGCGTTTGGGCCAGCTGTTACAGGTGTAGCAAGCTGGCTATTCCCTGTGTCCTCATGAGTTGTTCAACTCACATCTTTCGTGCTGTGTCCAACTTATCACTGTACATTCCCTGTATTGTGGTCATGGGACTGTGGTTGGTATGACCCATCCCATTCCCTGCAATGACCTTTCTTCTAGTTATTGGCACGTTCTAGCAAGTCTGTGAACCTCATGAACTCATCCATACTGCCATGTAAAAGTGGTGCCAGGGCCAATTTATATTCTGATTTTACTGTTGATGCTATTACTTCCAAAATGTCTATGTCTCACATATGTGGGTAAAAATGTCTGATGATGTTATCTTTATGGGTGGCAAATGCAGTTAGTGTATCATAATCATCCTGTGCCTCTAAAAAACGACGGATTTGAGCATGTAATGATCCGTAGGTTGAGTTAAAGTAACTAAGTAAATCACTTTGGAATTCGGTCAATTATATACCACAGTGTTCAATGGACCACGACCATGTGCGTGCTTCACCTGCCAATTGGCCTCCTATGTAGCTAGGCCACTCTGGTTCACAAACACCGTACCTGCCCAATAGTCCTGTGCAGTCGCTCAAGAACGCCTGCAGATCCTCGTTGGTGTTTATAGCGAAGGTAGGCAGCGACTGGAATTGGGCTGGTATGGTGCCAATTCCTTTTGTTGGTACTGCAACTGCTGGTGTTGTAGTCCTGGCAACCTGGTGTGGCAGAAGCCACATGAAGCAAGGTGTGGTGTGTGGCACCAGTGGTTTCCCCATGGTGCTGCTATTCCCTCCACACCCGTTGAATGTGCTCGCTGGCTGTGGGGATGGCCTTTATTTTCACTGCCCTCAGTGACGGGGCATGGCACTGACACTCGTGGTACATTTCCGCACTGCTCGCACCCGAAACGCCACGAGATTTGGTTTACCACCTCCCTTTTGGTTGGTAGCACTGTTCGTTCACATTTGTCGCACAGAATTCGGCCGTGGTTTTCTGTGGTTGCTCGCTCTGTTCCTGTGAGGCACTCGGCGTTATGATTTCTGTGGCAGATTACGCAAAGTATTGTCCCATTCCCAAGTTCTGCACATAATATTTGTTTATAGCATCGTCGGTTGCCAAAATTAGTTAATTGTAAATTATCAAATATTGTTTTGTTTGCTGTAGAAAGATTAAAAAAGTTTTTGTTTTTAGTGAATTTTTCTAAAAACTGTTCTAAATGATGTTGATTTCCCAAAATATTTTCTGGTTGCTGTACGAATGTACACTGGCATGTGCGTCTGTTCACGACGCCGACGTTGCCTTGGAACGCTTGCGGTCTCTTCCATGCTGTACATAATCATACTCGTTTGCCATCATAGGTACTGCTCCAGGTATTCTCAATTCGTCCCCTATTATTTCTTTTAATGTCTTGCGCTAGTCGTCTCGCGTTTGTTATTTCCCGGCACGGACATTTAGAATCCCGAAATGGAATCAGTTGTGTTAATGGTCGCACACAATTCAAGCATAAAGTTCCTAATTTTATGTTGCTAATGCACCAATTTAATTTTTAAGCACCCAGCCCTGTTTCGGCCACAAGGCTCGGCGCGGTTGTTATGGTGATGGGTCGTTTTGTGATGCGGCTGCCGTCTCATGTTTCTACATTCAAGTGCACAGTTGTGGGAAAGTGTGTGGCTCGTTACCTCGGAAAGGGGAGTAGTTGGTGGTGGCCGCTTAACTCGTGCGAGCGCGCCCCGGCAGTGTGTCACTACGACTTCTCTACTCAGGAATTTGTTCAGGATAAAGGGAGGGGAGGGGGGGAAGGTGATTGCTTCCTGCCCAGCAATGGCGGCACTGGAGCTTGATTTGTTTGATGCACAAAATGGCCGTTTGCCACGAAACTGAATTTTTTTATTTTAGGTCCAAAAAATTTTTTTCGGATTAATTTTGCAGCTGATGGCTGCAGAGCAGTTTTACCTTCTTCCCGGTTATTGTGTTTGTTGAATACTGACTATATATTTCTTTTAAATATTTCGGGTTCATATAAATATTGATGGAAAGTCTTGCGTGCTTCTCGAAATTATGACATAATCATTTATTGATGCAATTATTACGTGAATTTTTATTGTGATTGATTCCAACGAATTTATTTGTTACGAGAATGTTAATATTAAAAATTAAAATTACATGTCGTAACAAGTATGTAAAACATTTAACACTGAATTTACGGATTTTTATTTATAAATATTTTACATGTTTCATAAGACGTGTGTTGTGCACTGTAATATTGATATTGCCCTAATTCTTTGCGTATTTTGTTTGATTTGCATACGAGAATTCTATTATAAGTTTTATATTTTACGGGACGCGTAAATATAAACAATTCACTCATGATTTGACCTTGTAATTGCCACGTTGATTGTCTGGCAACAAAGCCACATGCGTGCACCGTGTTGTGATTAACGTACCCTACAGCAAGTTGTACGACTTACATAAAGATACTTACATGTCCTTTTAGAGTTGGGCATGATACATTTACAATTTATAACACTATAAGATGAAGTTTGTTACTTGCGTGGAAAAAACTAGTGTGGAAGTGTGATTTTTCCCGCTGTTTATGAACTGTCAAAAATACATTAGTGTGTCCTCCTCTGCGCAAGGTGGGCCTTAGGCACACTGAATAAGACACATAATGCGTGAGTGCTGGAACATTCTCTTTGATTGAAGGTAATTATGTTTTGCGACAAGGTGATTTCGCCAAACTTTACTCACGTTTTTTACTTCCTTCTGCTCTTATTTGGGAAAGCCATTTTTGACATAGGAAAAAAATTACTTTGTGAAATGTCGCCCCAAATTGGGAAAACCATATTTAACGTGTTTGAGGGTACTCAGGGCTGGTCGAGTGTTTTATTGCCTGGCGCCATAACCCAGTGAAGAGTTGGTGATGTAGGTCAGGGAGCCCTGGAGTCCTCCGTCAGTTTGCAGATGATGTTGTCAAATACTTACTGTTACACTTTTTACACCTTATGACGAAACTGTAGGCTGTCGCGTACGCCTGAAATATTTTCGCAATTTGTGGGTGCGTGTCCTGGAGGACAATAATCAACACACATTAAACTTTGTAAAGCTGTTTATTCACTGTGCTTGATTACATATGAATAGTGAAAGAAAAAGGACCCAGCACTTACAGCTTGCCAGTGACCTTGGCATTAAAATAAGTGTGGTATTATGTGGAAATATAGTAGCATTAAGCTCTCTGGAGAGAGTGTGGCTGGCTCTCCCCTCGGTAGAGTAAAGAGAGAAAACAAATGTCCCAGTTAATTAAGTTAATATTGCAGTGAAGTGAATACAGCCTAAATTATGGTACAGACGGGGCTTGTGGAGTGGGTGACAACACCCCCATGGATCGAGAGCTGAGACGAACTGCACGAGTCACATCAGTTTCAGTCACAGGTGACAAGAACCGACATCAAACGATGAATGGTAAAACATAACATGAACACGATGTAATATTATTGTAATGGTGAAAAATTACATAAATTAACTTAAACAAATTGGCGATACACCCATTGAATAACAAATGCTTGTTAAGGTTGATGTTGTGAAGTTGATGGGGAATTTCACAACACTAAATGACACGTTACAAGTATGGAGGCTTTTATAGGGAATCTCCCTTTTTGAAAATATAATTGCTCTTTTATAACTAAACATTAAATACATTATTACATTTCTCGTGAAAAGTGTTTGTATTTCACTTCCTATGATGCGTTTGTATTTCACTTGCTACAATGTGGCCAGGAGTCTGTCTCCTGAAGGGATGGACGAGTCCATCACCCCGACTGTAGCTGTGAATAATATGAAGCTGCTTGATGTGTTTGCAAAAATGCTGTGTGCCGCTCTGGGGCACTTATCACTTCAGCTTCGGCCTACAGGCCAGTATAATGGCACTAGGTGGTACATAACGTCGTATGTCGTGGCACGAGATGCTACGACGTAACGTCCAATTGCCTGTGAACCCAGCGGCTGTGGCTTTGGGGTAAACACCGTTTCGGATCGCCTATTTATCTATTAAAAGTGTTAGATCTTGTAATAAATGAGTAGGGTGGGCTATTGAGTTACGTAATCCTTGTTGGAAAAAGGTGCAAATGCAGTTCTTGTCGACCTGCACTGTGCACACTTAGTCTGATGTAGTTGGTGTGGCCCAGTGAAGCTGGTGTATTTAATGTGACTGCGGTGTTCAGAATAGGCACAAGGAGCTCGTGGATGCATGGTTCATGTGACTATTAAATGGTTTACAGTTAGCAATATCAGAGACCATAGAGTACTGTACCAGCACAGATGGCTCCGTCACTTCGTTGGAAGAAAGAGTCCCCGTTGTTTGCACATGTAAAACAGTAATTTTGGGCGATCAATTTTCCAGCAGAAGGGAACATTCAGTGATGCTGTCGCATGTAGACAACTCTCCCAAATGGAAGCTTCGAAAAGGCACCCCCTGGGAGCCCTGGAAGGGTGGCGTCTGGCTTCTTCATAATGGTGCTATTTGGGTCCTCCGGAAGGGTCCCTGGGAGCCCTTGAAGTGTGGTGCTGGGTGCTCTCGGAACGGTAGTGAAAAGTTACATATACTCACATACTTTATAAATGACTATAAAAATTAAGTAGATTTGTTAAAATAGTGAATAGTCAGGGATCCGAATCTATAGCAACAGTCGACATCGCGACAGAGACACCTTTCCGGACCACCCAGATGGCACCCTTATCAAAGCAGCCACATGAGCATAGAATATTTCACTCGCCAAACACCAATTGTGTTGGCATTACTCCATAGCATACTACTCATACAGCATTCCACAAAACACAGTAATAGAAGTTTTTAACATAGTTAGTTGTTCATTCCACACGAAACTCTGAAATTTACTCATATCGTCGCTCTGGACAAAACACCTGGGAGAGTACAAAATAACGTCAAGGCGACAAAAATAACCCGGATATAGCCAGCTTGTGGAGTAGCCGTGATGCGAATAATTTCATTGGAAATTTAAGACTCTAATTTTAAAAATGATTGTCGAAATCTTTGGTAACATTTGACAGGTTGTGTTTCAAGTTAGTGAACAACTGATTCAAGCCAGTACTGTCATAAGGCGCAGCTCACAAAAATTAGGGTAGTAACCAAGCATGAACAGAAATTCGTTAACATGATTAATAAGTGTTACATTCTAAGTAAGAGTAGCGATTAACACCTCTTAGGACACATTTTGTCCTCTATAAATTCATTAAACCCATGTGTATCTTCCTGTCGCAATTCCAAGACACAATATCGTGCGACTCGGAGGGTAGGGCAGACTTTTTTTTTTTAATTCACTTGAGCAAAGACTTACCAGATTACTATTCCCGAAATAATTAAGAAAGAACTTCTCTAGTGAATTTGTATATAAAATAGAGGAAAATAATCTTGGACAATAAATCAAATCCAACCCCTATGAGTTACCCTATTATGAAGAAGTGGACTTATCGGGAAACCTAACCCCAATCCATACTATTAGAATATAAGAACCAATTACGCAGATGTAAAGAGAAGAAACCTAGTGAAGAGAACACGCTAATACAGTAAACAAAAATAATTGTTGTTGGTGCTGACATGTGGCCTTTGGTATAATAGAAACAGGCTCAATCATGATTGTGACCTCCCCCTACTTGGCGAGTGAAATAACACGACGTGCATCTACTACGATTCTCGAACGCGAAAGATGTGATATGTAGCATAGTCTGCCGATGGTATGTTAATGTAGTCTTGATTACTGCACGAGATGGGAACAATCTGCAGTCAAAATTTCTCTAGTAATCTACTAGAACGACATCAGTCGGCTAAGACGTATATGCAAACAGATCCAGCTCGATATCATGCGAAAGACCGGGATATTTTGTTTGTTTAGCAAAAATACCAACCCGTTGTGGTTACCAAAACATAATGTGAAATACCTGTGCCTTTTTGGTGATATCTAAAATAAATCTCATTAATATGGACAAATTATTTATGTTTATTTAATTTGTCGCTACCGGGAATTAAAATATATGTTTGTTCTTAATTTCAGGAAGTCAATTCCCGCCATGGAATATATTGTTAGCGATACAACGATATTACCGAGAGGAACATCGGTGAAAGCAGGTGTTGAACATCTTAGGCACTCGTCTCAGCCAAAATACGGACTTCAGACATAGGTGTCGTTGCCTGTAAAACGTGGCAAATTAAAAATTATCTTAGTCTCTCGTATACAATTTGGAACTACTGTAAGTGAAAAGAAGGGTTGTCTCAACTTGGAAATAGTTTCAGTGTGTTACGGCAACTAATTACAACAGGATACCTTTCGGAAAAAAAAAAAATATATATATAGAGCTATTTTTGGGTTGATTCCATTGTTTTAATTTTAATGACAATAATTTTAATACAATTAGGTTGTTAGATTATTTGGGAAAAAATTGACTTGATTCGGCATATTAAATTATTGTGTAATTTTCTGGAGTTGATATAAGGTTATTCCTAATGCAAAAAAGCACTAATGTGTTGACTCATTTTTGTCAAGTTTTGAATGTTATCTACAGCTGAAGGCATCATTTTCTCAAAACCACCCATTTTGTGTATTTAACTTTTAGGCTTGATGTTTGGATGCTCGAGAAGTGTGTAATTGTTTTATGGTTATATATGATGTGCCATTTTATAACTTTAAAATAATTGACAATTTAAATAAAGTAGAAAGATGGTTGTTGGTTTGTCTGGTGGTCTGTTGGTTTTAAAAATAAGGGCAAATTTACTTACGATTGTGTAGTGAAAAGTATTAAAAAGTAAAAATAAAAGATGTGCTAAAGTGTATTTTTTGCTTATTGAATAAAGAAAAACCATATAAATAATGGTACTTATAAATAAAATGTTTCTGCTTTTTCAGTAATTATACATAAGGAAATATTTAGCTTGTTTTTGTGTAGGTTATGTTCACTTGTGTAGTTTTTCTTTCTGTGTATAAATCTGAAAATAAAACCTAAGACAAAAAGTGTTTTATGCGAAAACTTTTTAAGGATTTTGGAATATCCCTCCTTTCTTCCCAGCTCGACAGACTGCAAAAACCCACTATTGGAATAGTATTAAACTTCAATTATGAAATAATTAGTGAGTGACCTGTCTAGGTAATGTGCGAGGATAAGAATTGTATTAGTTTGTTTGTTTATTTTTATTACATCTAATTTATTTTAGTCATGAACTTCTTCTCACATAGTGAATTAGTATCTTGCCAATTTCGAAGAAAAATGTTCGTTTTCAGTAGGTGTAATAATTTTTAATTCCGGCAGAGTTTGGATGATAGGCAAATTATGTTTGAGTGCGCTGTTATGGACTGCTTTGTCATTGGACTTAGCTGAGAATGAAGTAGGCGCCGAGGCCATGGTGATTCAAGGAATGGGGGAATGCGATTGGTCGGCTTCGTTGGTTGGTTGGTGATAGTCTGCCATCGTCGTCAGCTGGGGATGCCTGGTTTTGGCTTATTTAGAAATGGAAGAAAAGTTAATTTTGTCCCGGTAGTTAAGGGTTTTATTAATTCTTTCCCGAATTGAAATAACAGAAAATGCCATTATCTTCTAATGTCGTTTAACTAAATTTGTAAATGTTTTTATAATTAATTCTTTAAAGTAAATTTTTAAATTACTTCTGTCTACTTTAATGAGTAAAACCGAGAAACTCTCGCATCACTTACCACCCTGTAAGGTGCCGGCATTACAATACTAAAAAACGCATATTACACACAAGTAACGTCTAGACATTTTAAATTATGTGTCTGCAAGTGCTAACGCCTGGTACATGTTTCCGTATGCTCTTTGGTATACACAGGTAAAATAATGTGTGCTGTTTCTGTCTGACAACATTGCTTTTTATCACAAAATATATTTACCTTAAAATTTCTTCAAATTTATCTGTTCTTTTATTTGTTGCATTTTATGTTAATAACTTCTTAACTATGGATGTGTATTTCTCATCAAGTTTGTTGTACTACAATACATTTCCAGCACGCTCCACCTGGTGCCATCTTATATTTCTACATCTCTCCACTACCGGTGTCAGAAATGAGCCTGGATTCTTTATTATGTGAGCGCCCGAGAAAGGCGACGCAACTTTTTTGTGCTGAAATCCAGGAATATCTGGAGAAAAATTGTAGAAGCAGAAGGAGAGGGAAAATTATGTGATTCGGGGAAATTTAACCTCAGCCTTTTGAGTATGCCATTCGTGGCATAACGAATAATGCTGAAATTGAGGCGTCTTTCAAACACGTCATATGAAAGGATCAGGAAGTTTTTGGGACACCGAGCAGGGGAGACAGCTTCAGGCGATATTGCATTAGAGGCATAGTTTCTAATACAAACTATGTGAGATGTGATATAAGAACTTTAAAGCTATTACACTCACACAACCACACACTCACTTCACAAACATGCACAATAGGTGTTCAAAGTTGGCTCCAAGCATTGCTATGCATTTTTCGACGTGTGTAATGCATGTGCCCTGCACACGGCTTAGCATGGGGACATTGATGGTGGTAATAGCACCATGTAGGCGCGCAATGGTGTCCTCAGACGACTGAAGCGGGTTGTCTGGTTGATACATCAGGGACTTTAGGTGAGGCCACACAAAGAAGTCCAGTGGAGAGAGGTCTGGTGACCGCGGTGGCCATGCCAAAGGTCTCCCACGGCCAATCAACTTGCCATGCCACGGCTGTTTGCCAAAATTGAGCCCAACTGCTTTCTTCATCCTTAACACAGCCTCGTTACCTACGTCACAGCGTTCCCGCAACACCACACTCGCCCATAAACACTCACTTGGTCCTACTCATTCCAGACATGCCTTGTCGGTTCCCTCAGATACAAAGCTTCAAATGCAATTCCACCTTAGGGTTTTTCGCCTTACACTTTCCCACAGAATTGTATGCTGCATTCCGTATACACGAGTTACCACAAACTCGGTATATGATTGTAAATCAGGAGCTTTATTCCTGGTAGACAATTAAGAGCATTTTACTCCTATTGTATGTGCATCATTAACATTATTTGGTTCTGCTTTAGGCAAATCCTTGTCCCTAGCTGCAGCATACTTCGCCCGATGACTACACTACAGCCAGATGGCCACCACAAATACTAAATGCTCTCCAAATGCAGGGAGTATTTATAGTGTCGTCTTCTATCGTCGAAGATACTTCTCCGAATTACATGATGCGCCGAGATAAAATGATTATTAGAAAATACTGGCTCATTTACCCTAGTCGTTGACTCATCCGGTAGAGGAAAGAAGAAGCCAGAACGACGGTATCTCCTGTATCAACCAGGTCAACGGTATCTCAGATCACTGTGAACCTGCCAACCTGTTTAGTGTGTCATCTATCCTAGGTGTTGGACAAGAATCTTTCTTGGTCACACTATCAATTTATAAGAAACCTACACAACATCTCGTGGTTCCATCTTTATTTTTAACAAGAACAATGGGAGAAGAACGTGGAATGACTGATGTCTCTATTACATCTAACTACTTCAGCACTTTCAGAATGCCATCAACCTTCTCATGCGAAGCTGTCAGTAGTCGCAATGGTGGCTGATTTATGGGCCTGGCATCCTCTGTAACAATGTGACGGCATGCAACACTAGTTCTGCCAAGTCATTTGGGTCACAGGAGAAAGCACCCATAATTCTCTGTGTTAATTCTGAGACAACCTTCTCTTACCTCCAGTCGAGCTTCTCTCTTGTCCATGTTGGCAGTTCCCCCAGAAAATTTGCTAGAGGACATTCGGTATTTCCGTCAGCTGTGCACATGCTGAACAAAAAGGTCGTTCAAATGGCAAAATTCGAATATATTATGCGCAGACTCTGGGGGCAATATCCATCATGGTCATCTGCAATTCCTTGAGCATCATCTTAGTGCTTTCGTCACCGTCATCGTCGTCTTGGACGTCAGGGCACTGATGCATGTCTTGCTGACTCCACCTCAAGTACTCAGACTAGGTCATACAGCATGGTGTGAAGCAGAGTCAGGCGTCAGTTTGCCACACTGTAGTATCAGCGATAGCATCGACAAAGAATCCCACTGCGATGAAATCGCGTATCTCCTAGGGGCAGCCCTCCTGAGACAGAAGGGACAGCCGCACGATGTTCTTCTAAACTTCATGGAGTGTTTCCCTTGGTCACTTGGTTTGGCTCCGCAGTTGGGCATGGTGGGCATTTCGCACATATCTGTCTCCGAACCTCAGCTCCATGAACGACACCAGTGTGTAGTATTCCAGTCGATGTATTCGGTCAGAAACTGCAGTATGCTCAGTACAGCTGCCAGGTAGTATGCTCGCTGCTCGTCGGTCCAGCCATTCAGGGCGGCCACAGTTTCGAATTACTGCCGGTATTCGTGTAAGAGTGTCTGTCTGATTGAGGCGTATAGCCACCCAGCAAAGCTACTGGGCCTCATCTGCAACGGCCGTATTGCAGTAGCCTCTTTGTTTTACTCGCTGCCTGCACTCATCTGCTCGGTGTTGGTCAATCTCAGATCCTCCACAGCTGCTTCATGTCTTCTTCCCTGCTTCTGTAGGAATTCGTGCATTCCTTTAGACAGTGCTTACTTACTGTTCTATTTCCTGCCCGACATTGTCAGCTCTCGTTATTACTTTCAATTTTATTGTTCAATTAATCATTAATACCTTCTATATTTCGAGCCACATGGTCAATTTACTATCCACATTTTTTGTTCACGTTGTCTATTTTTCTATCCAAATTTTAATTTACAATGTATATAATTTTTTCCACATTTTCCTTTCCACTATCTATTATCCTGTTGACATTATCGTTCTCGCTGTCTATTTTATTGTCTACCAGTTCACTAACACAAATAATTCGACTAATTACATGACTATTAACTCAACCAATTCTGTCACCCGGTCCTTCGTTTAAAGCAGGGAGTGTTTCAATATGTGCGACATTTTCCTAGTTAGTATTCACAAATGTCATAATAATTCATTAGCATTTTTATACAACTTTTACTATATTTACACAATTATACAACCAGTTAGTATATTACAGTATTCTTGATAACAATCACATTTTTAAAAATAAAATGCTTCCTTCCCACTTATGACACCAGTGTTACAATTTCACAAATTCATTCGGATTAGCCAGGTTCTTTAAGGGATGGAGATCTAAATTAAATAAGAAGTTTAATAAAATCATTCAAATTTATTTACAAATACTAGAAAAAATAAAATATTATCATATTAGTATCTCACAATAAATGGCTATAACTTCTATTTACATTTAATTAATTTAATCAATACAATTCAAAATCACATCAAAGAAATTAATGTAATCAAATAACCAAAATCGCTCCCAATAAATAATTTGACGAAACCAACTGAAATTTTTTACAATTTATGTATCCTTATTTAAAGATCCAATATTAACTATTTTAAAGTCCATAACACACACATTCAAAGTGCTACCTTAATCAGTCCAGATTTCAACAGTCCGAAATGTTATTGGCCTTTATAACATAAAGAGAACCGCAATAAAAAAAAAGGGGGAGAGGGAGACAACAACCATTCTGCATTCGGTATCCGCAAATGATATGTAATACGAAATGATATTGAACAGGGAGCCTATGGAAGATAGACTGCATGTGACAAAATACACGGAAAGTGCGATGTCCATGTTTGGAAGAGGAAGGAGGAGTATTGTGTATATGTGTGAAGGAAGATGAAGGAATCTACCTTGAGCGCACTAGGGAACTGCCCCCTAGGCCCTGCGGTAGCCCTCTTTTTACTCCGTAGAGTGTGGCGAGGAGTTAGTTCCACATAATCGCCTGCCGGTGTAATGCAGGCGATACACAAGCCGGGAATGGCAGCAGCCGGCCGGCTAAGGCAAGCTGCTGCGTCATAGTAGTGGGTCTTGTGGCCGGGCGGCTAAGCCAAGCCATCGCTGTTGCCATTCTGTAACAAAATTACATCACACATATTATGTATAAAATTACAAATTGTCATTATGAATTATAATGAGCNGGCGAGGAGTTAGTTCCACATAATCGCCTGCCGGTGTAATGCAGGCGATACTCAAGCCTGGGATTGCAGCAGCCGGCCGGCTAAGGCAAGCTGCTGCGTCATAGTAGTGGGTCTTGTGGCCGGGCGGCTAAGCCANTGGTAGTGTCTCTTGTGGCCGGGCGGCTAAGCCAAGCCATCGCTGTTGCCATTCTGTAACAAAATTACATCACGCATATTATGTATAAAATTACAAATTGTCATTACGAATTATAATGAGTGCTTTTTACTAAAACCTATTTGCCGCTCAGTTATGAANATAAAATTACAAATTGTCATTACGAATTATAATGAGTGCTTTTTACTAAAACCTATTTGCCGCTCAGTTATGAAAAGAAACATTGAAAATATCACAGCGCCATCTAATCACGAAACAGAGACCTGTTATCTTGTTTACATAGACAAATATCATATAGAAAATACCATTATCAACAGAGATGTTGCAGGTTATTATCTGTTAGTGCCGACTGTCGAACTGCTGAAAGACTAATAAATATATGTTTTTTAAGATGTGATTGTGGTTCATGTGGCTGGTTAAAGCAATTCAGTTTCCGTGTAAATTTATATGTAATCTAACTCATTACACAATCATGGACCAAAGCACACCTAACAATCTACCCCCGTCAGTAAAATTAATATGTAAGCATTTTTTTTATAAATGCATATAATTCTGTAGGCGACACAAACTACAACTTATCTAATTTAAAGTGAATTTAAGAGATTGAAACAAAAATTTTCTGTATGGTCTCTACACCATAATTTTACCGCACATCATCTCTTTTCTCAATTTTTCTGCGCCAGAAATATTTATATGTATATTATATTCAACGAGAATTTTGAACGTGTAAATAAGTGAAGATGGTGAGTGAGCAAAGAGATTTGGGCGGCTCTTAACGTAGAGAGTGAAGAGGGTTAAGCAGGGTAAGTATAGAATGAAAGGGCGGTGAAAAGGGAGTTCCCCGACAAAACCCGCTAACTAGAGTCACCGCCCGGCACGACTCCGGGAGTGACCCCGACAGGAATAGAACCCAGTTCGCCCTGGTGACAGGCGAGTAGTCTAACCACTACATCACCGTGGCCTCAATAACAGGTGGTAACATCAAACGAATACCTATTTGTTTCACAGCTTTCTGAATGTTACCACGCGTATATTTTCCTGTTGTGCAAATAATTAATACTAATACCAATTTTATTCACATAGTATCTGCCACGTGAATAACTAATAAAAAATATGTTTGTTATTTTACAAATAATAATAGTATTTTATGATATGTAGCTTGAAAAAATTGAATAACCATTTTACAACGACTTAAAGTGAAATGTATATTTTTTTAATTCGTATACTTTATTCAATTGACAAGAAATTATCATGTTTAAATCTGGAAGCGAATTTCGTTAGCACACTCATTTGTAATTATTAATGTATGAAAATGAATATCAACTGTGCGTTAAAATAAACAGTTTCCATGCGTACGTGTTAACTAAAGAAAACTTAATTTAGTTAATGTAACAAATTAGTTAATGTATAAGAAAATTTAGGAGGCTGTATGTAAATCACATTGATTTGAAAGAATTTCGTTTAATATGCACTAGAACTTTATTTTTCATACAGATACACGATTTTGCAGACGGAGTATTTGCTCTGGAAGGACGATGTAAAATGCCAGTCAAATGGATCGATAGATAATGCGCCAGTCACGGAGGGATGCCGTGGCGACCCGGGACATGATACTGGCTGTGTAGAGGCTTTTGTAGACCCACGAACCATTTCCCGATGTCTTGCGAAGGTGAATCTACGATCACAGTGCCCATTATGTTTGCTGGCCTTAACGCTGCAAAAACTGCGACTCCGTTTGCAGTGGTGCTGGGCCAGAACAATGTGGAACAACACAGATAGACGATGTGTGGTGTTTAGTGACGAACGAGTGCCGCTTCGTTATGGGTACTGGTGAACCTCGTGCCCAGGTGTGAATGGCAACTGGTAAATGCCTGGCATGTCTCCAATCCAACATGTGTGAGACCAGTGGCCGCCGTACTACAGTATCCGTTATTTGAACACTACTTCCAAAAATTGTGGTTATGAGATCTGGACTCTCAAGACCTCGCTGTTAAGAGCCGCCCAAATCTCTTCACTCTCTTATGAGCTATGGAAGTGTTTCTGGAGGTTGTGGACGATTATAAACTTGCCCCAGGCATTTCCAAGGCGNATGAGCTATGGAAGTGTTTCTGGAGGTTGTGGACGATTATAAACTTGCCCCAGGCATTTCCAAGGCGTCAGTGCGCACTCCGTTGACCACAAAGAACTACATAACCCGTTCCTCACTATATTCCAAACTGTTTGTACATTAGGCGTGATGTGTATTTTTTCTTGTCCAATTAAATTTTCTTGATATATATTACTGGATAGTTATTATATGTAACTTTAAAATGTATGCTGTTTGGAAGAGNAATTTTCTTGATATATATTACTGGATAGTTATTATATGTAACTTTAAAATGTATGCTGTTTGGAAGAGCCTACCTTGTGGGTGGCGTCTGCTGGCTGTTACTCGGCGTGCAGCAGCAGACCTGCCTTCTCCCCTAGACCTCGGCCACTCCGCTCCTGTGCACACACATACACACGCCGTCAGTATGCCGTACAACAGACTCAGCAGGCTGTTGAGGCGGCGATGCCCTTGTCACCTTGTGCTTATTTGTGTTTATTTACATATTTTTACATACAGAACTACTTTACAAATATCCTGAAAACACAGTAGTTTTATTTCACGCTATATTTTTGCATTCGAGACTAAAAAATTATAAATAACGAGTTAATAATTATTTTGGTTCCAGATTCATCGTAAATAAAATTGATAGAGCATTGTAGACTTGAAAGTAACTGGTAAAATAAGCCCCATGCCCTAAAAACCCTTAGTTTGGTTTTCAAACATTTTATCTGAAAATTTAGCTGCGGTGAAACAAAAATATATCCGAGGTTGATGGGTTACTACTTCATTAAGAGTTAGTAAAAAAATTTCTTGTTCCGTTCGTTGATTGCAAGTTTGCACCTATCTCACTAAATAACCATTATCGGAATAGAAAATTCGCCAGGGGCGATGAGAAAAACAAGACGGAGACAAGAAATGTAACATCCTCTCGCTATGGCCGAAAATGCGATGACCACGTTTCACGTAATACGTAACGAGCAACACGTTAACGTGAGCTGGCTACACCTTGGCTAATCAGTTCCAAGGAGACCTATTATGATCATTTCATGTAACGTTAACGTGATGACAAAGCTTGTCAATGTCTAGCTTCTGCGTGATGCGTGACTCTGCACCACGTGATCTCGCTGTTAAATCACAATAGGGACGTTATGTTATTTTTGTTTTTCATGGGTTTGTTTTTATTCTTACAATGTCGTCTTCTCACGTTTTTAGTTAATGAGCCACGACTTTCTCCTGGGAATGAAGACGAAAATGTAATAGAAGATAGACTAAAATTATTTATTTTTAATCCGTAAAAATGTAGGGAGATTTACATTGCCGCAATTTATTAATTATGTTTCTCATATATGTAAAAATGCATGCACGATATACAAAATATTTACCATTTAGTTTGAAAATTTTAGAAGACTTAATTTATTAATCACAATTTTAATTTTCTCGGCATATCAAAGTTTATTAAATAAGATTTATTACATTTACACGAAAAACGTGACTACATCTACTAGAGACATTTAGTTTTTTGAGGTAATGACGATGACCTAGAAGTTCTCAAAGTTTGTATAAATCATGAAAGTCATACTTTCGCAACCTGTTCTTGCCTCATCAATATTAAAACACAAATACGCCTGTATAACAAGAATTTTGAAAGTTTTCAATCTGAAATGCAACAAAACTTATCCCCGACGTTTCATTCAGTGCACAAAGATTGCATGCTTACGCGAAGCATTATAAAAGAGTGCACAGAAATACCACGTTTGTACGTAAAAGTGTAGCGTGATGCATGTTACGTGTAACGTGAAGGCATCGTAATCCCGGCGTAACGCAGACTATATTGAACCACAGTTGACTTGGACTCCACTTAGCATCAGCCAAACGGAGTTTATCATTCTCAGTTGGGTAATCTTTTGTATGATTCACCTGCCCCAATGGGCATAATATTATTATTTATTAGGAGAAAAAGAAATCAGCCAGTGCCAGCACGACTCCAAACCTCACCCGATCTCGTGGGCTTGAGGCTGCCAACCCCCACCCCTCTCAGACCACATAAAGATGCGAAGCCTTCCTACAAGCCATGCGCTAAGCACGCACATTCAGAGGGGTCCGCCCACTAAAGGGAGCCTCTAACAAGGCGGAGTTCAGCCGGTGCATCTCATTTCTTTTTTTTTCATGACAATTGTGAATCTTCCTCACGGAGCGGACAAATGATCCAACTTCCAGTCTCGTCCATTTCCATACAGTTGAATTTTTCCACAGAGTAATCACTGCTTCGTTCCCAGCGGCCTTGCCCTAAAGGAGTCGACCGGCCCACCACCAAACCGATACCATAACCATCGCCTGTCATTCAAGCTCATCAGCCTGCCATAGGGGGAGGGGGCGGCCTATTATAGTACCTATTATAGTAAACCAGGCGTGGAGGTTATCCGGCAGTCGACATTGGAATAAATATGCTTCGCTGCACACATGTACTGCTCAAAAGACGTCAATGAATCTCACAGGTCTATAAATGGCAGGTAGATCCGCCCAGCCACAGCACGAACACACAGTCCACAACCAAATTCCAGGCAATAGAAAAGGACACCGAAGCTGCAACCAACCACACCGGAAGTCCTTTCTCCTACATATAATTTTTCTGTGTTTTAATCCCACTTTTTCCGTTAAGCCTTGTTCACCAGAAACTTTCTTGAATTCCTCACTTCATAAGAAACCATTTCTGGGGTAGCATGAGGGTCCATTCACACAGAAAAGAGGTACAAAGCCGCGTGGACGAGAATTTCCAGTGCAAGTTTCTGCAACGTCTGCACATTTACTGACCACCGCTGCTAAACTACCTCCATAGCCATTGTGGGAGGCGGCAAGGTACAGCCAGCTCAAGGTCAGGTACCTACCCATATACATGTCCAGTGTTGCTCGGAGGAAAACAAGTTGCTCCTCTGACAAGATGCCAGGCAATCCCAACCTAGACGTAGGATACAACCCATTCTCGAATCTAGTGGTTTGATTCCCATAAGATACCTAAACAGTCATGTCTTCAAATATACCCTCTTTCATTTCCTCTTTGTATGCAATAAAATATAATTTCCAATGGCATAAAAAACTCATTACGAAAGGCTGAAATACCTACGCCTCAACTCATTAATTCAGCTTCTCATTATCATACATAATTATGTTCTCTAAACTGTAATACTGTTTTGAGTTACCGAGAGGATTGTAAATTAATAGAGAATTTCAGTGATTCACAGCAACAAATGGTTACTTAAGGCTAAGAAGTGACAGTTTTTGAGACCTAAGTCCCAATATATAATTTAAGTAGAGTGAGTGCTGCTGCGTTCTTACCCCAGGAAGTGCCATATCAAGGCGAGGCATATGGTTAGCATCATCTTCAGTAGCAGTCCAAGAAGGGGCTTCCTGGAGACGAAGACTTTCACCACTGTTTCAACTCGCACGGAACCTGGAACATGATTTATAGTGACGTTAAAGTATGTGAACTCCTTGGAGAATATCGTTACTATGCTAGCACTGAAATACCGGGTACCGTAACAAGGCCTTTAGAGTTATTTCGGTCCAAATTTTGGAAAGTAGTATTTACTGAAGTGTTCACGGACTGAAAGCTGTGTAGTGACGTCTTTCGGTGAGTGCGTGAACTAGAAAACAAATGACTGCCGACAAATAAAAAACTATTCTTGGAACGGTGTTATTGTGAAACTAGCGTATTTTAATACTCTTAGAAAATCAAAAATCTCTCGCTTCCTATATATTTATATCTTTTATCATAATGTAACTTTAGTATTTATTTCTCCAGCATTGCGCTTCATAAATATGTGCGTCAATTTCGGTTCAAACATTTTTCATTTCCTTCTTTTTTGACATTATTGTCCTAGTAGTTAGCTTAGGATTTGCTTATATAACAAATTTTCAATGTCCGTACGTGCAAATATGAGAACAATACACTTCCAAAATGGCGACATTTGTTTTGCTCTCACTCCCAGTTCACTCCTATCGGTAGTTTTTATACTCAATTTCAATCCGGACTCTCTACTCCAGTCCACCTGCCCGCTGGAGTGGATTAGGTACTCACTCCTCTCCTGCTTCAGTCCAGTCTGGATCTGGCTATAGTAACGTTACAAGCGGGATTATTCAAGCCACTAATCCGGATTGAAATTGTACTCTAGGCGCACTATATGTCTACCTCCACGAGTGTACCTGTAGCTGAACCTATAACCCAGAAGGAAGCGAGAAAAGCCGGCATAGTAACTGTAAAACCCTCTCGACAGAACAGCAGTTTAAACTTGTTACATTCATATTATGAAATGCTATAGGAGAAAATGGGGTTAGGAACCACGTTTTTTATTGGTGGGCGAGGAAATACTATTGACGAGGGGGCGGGCCATTATTAATTGGCTCAGACTTGACCAGAGTGACTGGGAACATACCCTCATGGAGGGCGCGAACGTATACTCGCTTCGCACGGGTATGCGAGAATGTGCAAGAGTCGAACATTATTGTCTACATTTATAGGCTATTATTAATACTTTTGTTGAGACATAAACCAATAATCTTTAAAATTATTAAAATGGTGGAAAATTACTTTAATGAAACCACAAATTGAAATATATGAAATCTGACTTAATATCTTTTTTGAGCTAATGTCAGAATTAAAAGGAAAGAAATCCTACATTTAAAAATAATTTCTCATGTCATCACATTGTCACGAGGACATTTTCTTGGTAATGTTGTGTGATGTCCATCCGCAATTCAATATTATCTACAGAGATACAATTTAAAATTAAAGGGCTAAATGTTAAACAACTATTGCAGATGAACCAAGTGTAAAAGAAATTGGCATAATGCCACTTCTGTTACTTCAAGAAACACTTAATTTAAAACTAAACTTTGTGTCAGCACCTATTTTTTATTTTATACGAGTCAATATATTAAGTAAAAGCTATATTGAATGTAATGTTTTAAATTATTTTTCATTTTTATCAAGTTATTACTGATATCATGTCACGAAACCATAAAATATCCTCAAAATAAAAAGATAATTTTTTAACGACCTTAAAATTTGATTTAACAGGTTTCTGGAAGCCAAGTTACAAAAATTACGAAAGGGTAGTCCTAAATAACATTTTCCGCTTACTCTGAATGCAAATGTTTTAATGGAATGGTGCATTCCTTTAGCGTCATATCTCACGCCACACTGAAACGTGCAAATTTCAGGCGTAAAGANACTCTGGTATACGATCGCGTCACAGCTCAACATAAATGCATCAAGCTGGCGGAATATTTTCTCACATAGGAAAAAATATTATCTAGGTCTTACGTGTCTTAGATTGTCTATATTGACTTCCATAGAACCTGTGGATTCCTATCAGTGTGTTTGGTGTTTATTTATGTCATATTTTCTAATATTACTTAAAACTAAGAGGAGAGTCGGAGGTCCTGGGTAGGGAAGGGCCTAAGTGCGTCTCAGGGCTGAGCCTAGGAATCCAGAAAGGATTCTAACTGCAGGACACATGTCGTGGCCTTACTGAGATTGGAACNTGCTTAAAACTAAGAGGAGAGTCGGAGGTCCTGGGTAGGGAAGGGCCTAAGTGCGTCTCAGGGCTGAGCCTAGGAATCCAGAAAGGATTCTAACTGCAGGACACATGTCGCGGCCTTACTGAGATTGGAACAATGGCTACCTCCTATGCTAACTTGTAACATGAACCACATAATGAAGGGGACGGGCATAGACACACTTGCACAGAAGGTAACTGCAAAATCGCAGGCAGGTGTTGAAGAGGAAAGTTTCCTACTAGAACAGGGTGCGTGAAAGACGTAAGACGTTAATAGGTATAGGCCGCCTTGCTAAGTAGTTGCAAGAACGAGCGACTCACAGTTCCAGACAACTGCCTTGTTGCCAGCTGCCGGTCTTCTGCAGCGTCTTCCACGACGGCCTGGACTCAATCTGACGTACGTCGGGCGCTTGTCGTAATAGCGTCCTGCCGTGGCCGACTGGATGCAGCGGCGCCTGATCTCACTGCAGTACTGCCAACGCTGGCTGAAACCAGACAAGGACCACGGATAAGCGTCCTGCCACTCTTGTACCACCAAAATGCATTTCCGTCGACTTCGTACCACATACAATTGTCTTGCGATGACATCAAAAATTGTTGTGTACAATAACATCAACAAACATAGATATGAGTATTTGAAAATCAGTCACGTATACTTTTAATGTAAAATTAACAAGGTGATTGTCTTTTGTTTTGTTTACTGTGTGGTAACAAGAATAGGTAATGTGAGTTTTATTTCTTTTTAGTTATTGATATTAAAGAAAAGGAAACTCACGATTCATTTCACATTATTAATTCAAAACGCTTTCTAATTTTCTTACTTTTGTTTTCGTGTTTTTTATATTCGCGTTAAACAAAACACGCTGTAGCGTAATTTTATAATTCGTAAAGTTGGTAGTAAAATAAAATTAAAAGTTGCATTTAGTTTCGACTTTAAAATTTAGGCATTAAAATAAATAAACAAATAAATGATATTGGGAAATTTTCTTAGCTTATTTCCCACCAGAAGCAAACTTTATGAATTTGGAACGATGAAAACGCATTTGTATTCAACTTCAAACTATTAAAAAAATTATTTGTAGGTGCACTTGGGACGCAATAAAAATCCAATAAATGGCGTGGTTGCTAGACGAGCGTGGATTTTAGGAGGAAGGGGGAGAGAAAGTTGAACATTTTCCTTCTGGTTAAAATCTATGACGAATGGATTGTATGGCATGACGCTAATTGAATATTAGACGCCTCATCAACGTCTTCGTCATTATTAACGGTCATGAAGGAAGTGTGAAGCGGGGACGAGATTTACTCAACCCGGAGATGTGAGTGGCTCCAGCTGTAGGTTCAACAACTACAACATGAGGTACAATGTATATATATAGTCCATTCACGGTTACTTCCAACTTTTTTGAAGCCCTGCTTAAGTTCTACTTCCAGGATATTCTTCCGCCTCATGCAAACCAAACTAGAATGAGTCTAGAAAATTACACTAAAGTACAACGCACCGTATTCGTGCACACTTAGTGCAATAATATTTGGCACAAGAACTATTTCTCACTAGGCATTATCAACACACCTATTTTCTTACTGCTTTAATTGGTACTAATTATTACCAAAAATGAGGTACTTACTTATGTAATATAAGTACACAACGCTTATAATACATTGAATATTTAGAAAATAAAGAAATACGTCATGTATGGGGTAATTTTTCAAAAGTTTGATTCAAAAAGTGAATAAACCGAGAATAGACTACAAACACATGGCTGGGACTTACCTGAGCGCTGGACAGTACCACAGGAGCGGCGGCCACAGCAGGAGCAAGACTACAACCGCAGTCATCACCCTCCTCATGACTGTAGCTTTTATCTCAACTCTACTCAGAACTTCTAACATGTGTAACTCCAATAATCTCTCTCTCGTTCTCAACTTAACTTTACTTACTCTTCTCGTATTCGCAATATATCACCTCGGAAACCAATGTGACCGGAGTCCTTTATTGGCGCCTATTTATACCTGAGGTCTCCATTGTTGCTACGACTGCGTTAGTTTTTGTGTTGTTTACAAAGAATAATGTTTTCAACCGCAGTAAGAATTTTTCAGAAGTCTAGTAGTGTTAACAGCAAAGTGTTCGATGATCTTGTGGCCCCGCCAACAACTTTTTATAGATCGTGAGAATTATATATAGAATGGTTTTATATGATTTAATGTACCCACCCGTAATTTCTGTGGGATGCTTGACTTTGAAATTAATTACTTCATCACATTGTGTTTTCTTAATTAAAAAAACCATCGCTTGAAAACATAGACTTAGGAAGGGATTTGGGGGAGGGGGATGGGGCAAATCTAAGACCCCATAAACAAGTTGTAGTATATTTCTCTAATCGAGAGAAATGAATACATACTACCATCGAGGAAATTACCATTATGATACATTTAGTGCAGTGTAGAGAAACCAACAAAAGAAAGAAGCCCAGAATAGAATATCCTGTTTTTTAAGTTCATTTTATTCAATTCAGCGTGTTAATTTTATTTATATGTATTAATATAAACTCAAATTGCCGATGAAGGCAAAGCAGTTTATGACTTCGTTTGCAAAAAGAAATTATTGCTATGAACGAGTCGCGCGAGTACAACAAATATTACCACACAGTATAGTCATATGTGTCACTCCATCACTCATAGCTGCAAGACGTCGAGGAAGGCCTTAGTGTCGGAGTGAGCTGTGTGAGTCACAGAGCCAAGTTCAGTGACGACGCCGCATGGGGCATGCTACAGCGCGTTCGGTTAAACACTTTGCCCAGCCGGTGGAGTTTGAGAGAGCCCTCATCTTTGACCACTGAGAGAACACTTTATGACGCACAACAAACTTTAAAATATATACATAGGTTTGGAATCTTTACATGTATGGCAAGATAATTCTTTTCTATCTTGCTTGTTCCTAAACAAACACATGGAAAGCTAGCATGGCTGTATGGGGAGGAGAAATAAACTTTAGCATTCTTGCACTTTCTCTGTGCGCATATACACCGGAATGCCAAACCCAAAGTATGCGGATGACGTTTTATATTCCCCTCAGATTAAAAAATGTTGGAATTATCTTTACGGGTAATTGTTGCTAGAGGTATTTTACTGCCTATAGGACGGAAATTATTTTTCATTTGCTTACACACACACACACACAGACAAAGATTTGAAACTTGAAAAAAAAAAAAAAAATAAGTCGTTTCGGACTATAACATTTTTTTTATTTGATTGTGCTTTCCTTTCAGGTTTTCTGAAAGTTGGTCATCTATGTCTTGACAGGTGGGCCATCGGTAACGATACTATGCTTACATCATGACTCGGGGCAGGGAAATTGCATTTACTCAGTTTTTAGTTATTCAGGTCATCATTACTTATAAAAAAAACCGCACGAGATTTNGGAAATTGCATTTACTCAGTTTTTAGTTATTCAGGTCATCATTACTTATAAAAAAAACCGCACGAGATTTCGTCAAGAAATAAGAAAAAGTAACATTTTAACTCGGCGAATTAAAGTTTTTTAAGAAATAAAAGNACGCTTATAATACATTGAATATTTAGAAAATAAAGAAATACGTCATGTATGGGGTAATTTTTCAAAAGTTTGATTCAAAAAGTGAATAAACCGAGAATAGACTACAAACACATGGCTGGGACTTACCTGAGCGCTGGACAGTAGCACAGGAGCGGCGGCCACAGCAGGAGCAAGACTACAACCGCAGTCATCACTCTCGTCATGACTGTAGCTTTTATCTCAACTCTACTCAGAACTTCTAACGTGTGTAACTCCAATAATCTCTCTCGCTTTCTCAACTTAACTTTACTTACTCTTCTCGTATTCGCAATATATCACCTCGGAAACTAATGTGACCGGAGTCCTTTGTTGCAGCTATTTATACCAGAGGTCTCCATTGTTGCTACGACTGCGTTCAGTTTTTGTGTTGTTTACAAAGAATAATGTTTTCAACCGCAGTAAGAATTTTTCAGAAGTCTAGTAGTGTTAACAGCAAAGTGTTCGATGATCTTGTGGCCCCGCCAACAACTTTTTATAGATCGTGAGAATTATATATAGAATGGTTTTATATGATTTAATGTACCCACCCGTAATTTCTGTGGGATGCTTGACTTTGAAATTAATTACTTCATCACATTGTGTTTTCTTAATTAAAAAAACCATCGCTTGAAAACATAGACTTAGGAAGGGATTTGGGGGAGGGGGATGGGGCAAATCTAAGACCCCATAAACAAGTTGTAGTATATTTCTCTAATCGAGAGAAATGAATACATACTACCATCGAGGAAATTACCATTATGATACATTTAGTGCAGTGTAGAGAAACCAACAAAAGAAAGAAGCCCAGAATAGAATATCCTGTTTTTTAAGTTCATTTTATTCAATTCAGCGTGTTAATTTTATTTATATGTATTAATATAAACTCAAATTGTCGATGAAGGCAAAGCAGTTTATGACTTCGTTTGCAAAAAGAAATTATTGCTATGAACGAGTCGCGCGAGTACAACAAATATTACCACACAGTATAGTCATGTGTGTCACTCCATCACTCATAGCTGCAAGACGTTGAGGAAGGCCTTAGTGTCGGAGTGAGCTGTGTGAGTCACAGAGCCAAGTTCAGTGACGACGCCGCATGGGGCATGTTACAGCGCGTTCGGTTAAACACTTTGCCCAGCCGGTGGAGTTTGAGAGAGCCCTCATCTTTGACCTCTGAGAGAACACTTTATCATGCACGACAAACTTTAAAATATATACATAGGTTTGGAATCTTTACATGTATGGGAAGATAATTCTTTTTTATCTTGCTTGTTCCTAAACAAACACATGGAAAGCTAGCATGGCTGTATGGGGAGGAGAAATAAACTTTAGCATTCTTGCACTTTCTCTGTGCGCATATACACCGGAATGCCAAACCCAAAGTATGCGGATGACGTTTTATATTCCCCTCAGATTAAAAAATGTTGGAATTATCTTTACGGGTAATTGTTGCTAGAGGTATTTTACTGCCTATAGGATGGAAATTATTTTTCATTTGCTTACACACACACACAGACAAAGATTTGAAATTTGAAGAAAAAAAAACGTAATTTCGGACTATAACATTTTATTTATTTGATGTNACAGACAAAGATTTGAAACTTGAGGAAAAAAAAAAAAACGTCGTTTCGGACTATAACATTTTTTTTATTTGATTGTGCTTTCCTTTCAGGTTTTCTGAAAGTTGGTCACCTATGTCTTGACAGGTGGGCCATCGGTAACGATACTATGCTTACATCATTACTCGAGGCAGGGAAATTGCATTTACTCAGTTTTTAGTTATTCAGGTCATCATTACTTATAAAAAAAACTGCACGAGATTTCGTCAAGAAATAAGAAAAAGTAACATTTTAACTCGGCGAATTAAAGTTTTTTAAGAAATAAAAGTAGCTTTGATAGTAAACTGTTATGGGTGCAGAAGCTGAAAGAAAGAGAGAGAAAACGATAAAAGGGATTGAAAGAGAGGGAGGGAAAGACAGTGAGGGAGAAATATTTCTCCACGGTTTCGCACAACTCTCGATGCACAATCCCAGTACGAATTTAAAAAACAGATTGATTTATACTTTTTAAAAAAAAAATCATCGGTTTTATAATTAAATTTAAAAAAAACCAGGAGATAGTTTCGGTTTCCGTTATTTTCTAGATGTGTTTTCTTCGTTTGTTAAAAAGAAATTCACCTTGTAGTTAGAGTTAGCTTTAAAAAAATATTGACTTAATGAGTATAAACATTATCGTTAGCAGAAATTTACACTGTCTACATTTGATGTTTGGGTGCTCTGCCGGATAAAAAAAATTCTTAAATCGGATTGAGAATACAGATATTGATTTGGCATATCCTATACCCGTAAAAGTAACATGGCCGTCGGCTGCCCAGAAACATAACGTATATGCTGAAGGGTTAGTGGACGTAACGCTGAGCTCCTTCGGGTAGCCCAGCAATACTGAGTCGAGCCTCAGCAAGCGAGCCTCACTTCCCCATTTAAAATACATTGCTCCATTAGCCCCACATACACACTACTCACGCGGTTTCCTGGAAGCACTCCAGGCGTATGCTGGGTTGGTGCCTTACTGCAGCCACGCCTGGTGCCTTTCCTGCTCCTGCTTCTCTCAACAACATGCCACGTCTCTAATGGCCTCGCTGGCGACGAGGCTTTAAGACCTACTTATAGCCTGTTCGCTGTTATTTAACAGTTTTTGAATCAAAACTTTGAAAATTCACCCCATGTGTTACATGTATGCGTGTGTGTGTTTCCAATATGCCATGTATCACAACCGTTTTATACTTGTGTTAACATAAAAGTATTTTATTGTTTGTTAAATTAAACATTTAATTATACTTTATTTATAAATAATAATGTTTCACTTATAGTAATACGAATGAAACCAGAGAGAAAAGTGATGGGTTGGTAATGACTAGTAAGAAACATTTCTTATGCATAACATTAAAGTGAGCGCGCAGGAATGCGGTGCGTTGTCCCTCTGATGTAGTTTTATAGACTTAGCTAAGCTTTTTTTGCATGAGCTGGAGGATTATACTAACATTATAACTTCAGCATGGCTATAGAAATGTCGGAAGTAACCGTGAATGGACTGTACCTACCAGAAGCACAATGTGGAGCACAGGATGGAGATGGTCCCCCAGCATGTAGAGATACTGCTGTACTGCGATCCTCCCACGCAGTAATAACAAGTTTCCCAAGACTACGCCAATATATCGCACCCCACACTATCACAAAGCCCCCTTCGGCGGGCAGATGGTGGGCTTCCTTGGACTGCCACCCAAACATGAACACACCCCAAGTATAAATTATGAAAATGCAGATTCATCAGGCTGGACTAGTTCCTATTGCTGTTGTGTCCAGCCTCTGTGTTTTAGAAACAGTTCTGACCACTTCAAAGTATTACGCAATGTCGCCTGCGATTTTGGAAAAACTCCTCTGCTACCAATCTACGAAGAATGCAGTTCCCGTTATGCAGTTTTCGCTGGTACCGGCTCTGGGTACGGATGTTCATTTCGGAGGCTAGCTGGCCATCGTTGTCTTATGTTTTAGGACCGCCGTCTTCTTAAACATCCTTCTATCACTCTCGGCGATCGTTGATTCTTCACGCACGGTTCTGTTCCTGACATGACGGATTGCCATGTTTTACACATGCTATAATAACAGGTCACGCAGTGTTCCTTGTAGCACTCACAACGTTGACGGTTTTCGTCACTGAGTATTCAGCAAAGCACGTTCCAACACTCACGCTTTTATGGAAGTGAGATAGATTGGACATAAAGGCGTTTACCTGCTAGCACAAAGTTCACATAAAACCCACAATGTAAGGGCTGGGGAAATGGGAGGTTCCCGAGAAAACCCGCTGACCAGTGGCATCGTCCGGCACGATACCCACTTGCCAAATTCCAGGAATGACCCGGCTTGAACCCGGCTCGTCCTGGTGGGAGACGAGTGTCTAATCGCTTAGCGGCCCCGTGTATTGGCGTGTTTCATACTCGCCACCCCAGTCTGCATTATTTCCGGTGCTTCGCATCCCCGCATGACGTCGGCCGGACTTAAAGCGGGGTGCTGGTAGGAGCACAGCCTTTGCGCTCTAAGGTAGGTGGAGGGTCGGTGATGAAGATACCACGTCACGCCCGTGCTCGAGAGGGCGCGATTCTCATTCATTTTACTCGCTTATTAGGAGCCGATTTACGTTGTGAAAACAGTTATGGGCTGTCTTTGGTTATTTGAGAACTTTTGAAATCAACGTCTGCTACTCGACTGATGGGCGGGCATGGCTAGCCACTACAGCTGGGCAGCAGGAACCGGTCGCAGGGAGTTCTGGCTACTATGACGTCACTCGCTCCTGCCTGCAGCTGGCCATATCTCACAAACGGTGCCTCGGATTTCCACCCGACAAACACAGCCCTTCTTATTTCACTTTTCCCTTTCATTTAAAAACAACTTTATTTTTGGGTGAACTGTTCCTTTAAATACGAGTTTAGAGAGTCACTCTCATGTTTAATTTATAAATTTTTCTTTAGAAGTATTAGGGANCCCTCATGTTTTATTTATAAATTTTTCTTTAGAAGTATTAGGGAAATATTGTTAAAATGATTTCATTTGTTGTCCCTTGAGACAGCANCTCTCATGTTTAATTTATAAATTTTTCTTTAGAAGTATTAGGGAAATCATTTGTTGTCCCTTGAGACAGCATATCTGAAAAACATTCAGAGAATGGCTGTGTTCATATAAAAAGATAATGTAGCAGTCATTCTTCAGAGTATTCACAAGTGAATCACACGATAACCGTATGGTGACAGTTTACTCTCACCGAACCTTCGTATTGTTGGAATTTTTAGTTGGACACCACATCGCCTTTGGGAAAGAGAAGCATCTGCAACCATATTTTGCTAGCTCTACTTGCGAACATCTAACTGGATTCAGTGGACATTATTATACAGCTGTCCCTTTGTGCAGTTCAGCAGGTGGCCTTTCGAAGATCAGAGCACGAGGTTTGACAAACTTCTCCAGCCCTGCAGAAAAACTAACGTGATTACAGATATATTTGCGATACTGAGGTAGGCTTCGTTTATCATCATTTCAACGACATAGGTGTTCAGAAATTTAGTTCCATTTGGCAATTGCCGTACCCATTAAAATAATATTTCGTGTGTTTATAAAATGATTAATAAGACTATATATATATACAAAATGGTTTTCGTAATTATTCATGGTAATTAAAATTTGTTATTCATAAATTTGTTTTATTTTANGGCAGCATGGCTCAATATTTCTGCCTGGGACTTCCAACGACTTGTTGAGTCCATGCCACGTCGAGTTGCTGCACTTTGCCGGGCAGAAGGAGGTCCGACACGATATTAGGAGGTATCCCATGACTTTTGTCGCCTCAGTGTATGGTATTGTCAGTATTCCACCATCAAATATCCGCTATGATGATTACATGAAAAAGAAATGAAAGATACAAAAATGGAACAGAAGGATTAATGTTCATGTTGCCTCGTAATATAAAACGCGAAACTCACATTTAAAGAAGTATTTCAATGGTTTTATTAGTTTATGGGTTATTTCACTTTACACTCGTCATTTAACTGTCATTTGATACACACTGTCTAACTGATCCATCTGTCAAAAACCAAATAATTAAAAAACAGCGCTCAATTTGAAGTTTTAAACTACATTAAGAGTTGTGAAGTGAGTACATTCATGAGTGTTATTTGTTTTAACGATCTTAATGTTACGAATTAAACTAAAATTGAAAATAAAGGACATACATAGATTATGGAAAATCGCTAACATTTTTTGAGTCAACATATTATCTATAACACTCTACCTAGTTTATTCTTTCATAATTAGTAGAGATGGTAGAAAATCCCGAAAATTTTTTGCACCAACATTTCATCAATAACACTAGTTTATTCGTGATTGGATGAACAAGTTTTTGACTGGGCTAAGTTGCTTGCAGACCAATCACAAACTTTCTGCCTCATTGGTCCAGTGAAAATAGGTAGTATATTCATACATNATTTTTTTGCACCAACATTTCATCAATAACACTAGTTTATTCGTGATTGGATGAACAAGTTTTTGACTCGGCTAAGTTGCTTGCAGACCAATCACAAACTTTCTGCCTCATTGGTCCAGTGAAAATAGGTAGTATATTCATACATGCATGGCAGCCATTAAGGAAATAAAACTGTCGAACATGTATAGAGTATGTTAAATCGTAGCAATCAGTCAACTTTTCCCAAGATGAACCACCATCTCAAGTCATGTGTCACAAGTGCTTTATACTCGTGTTTACATAAAAGTACATAATTTTCTATAAAAATTTAACTTTGGATACATCTACTCATATTATAAAACTCAACGTNCGCAAGTGCTTTATATTTGTGTTTACCTAAAAGTACATAATTTTCTGTAAAAATTTAACTTTTGTATACAACTACACATATTATAAAACTCAACCTCTGTCTGTCTGTCTGTCTGTTAGTGCGCTTACCGCTCGAGAACCATTTATCCAAATTACGTTTTTTTTTTTTTAATTCATAGCNTCGCAAGTGCTTTATATTTGTGTTTACATAAAAGTACATAATTTTCTGTAAAAATTTAACTTTTGTATACAACTACACATATTATAAAACTCAACCTCTCTCTGTCTGTCTGTTAGTGCGCTTACCGCTCGAGAACCATTTATCCAAATTACGTTTTTTTTTTTTTAATTCATAGCTATGTTCTCTGGCCAGGTTTTAGTATACATTTTGTAACGTAAAGTAACATAAAGGAATAAGCAGTGACGATAATAGTGAATCAAGTTGGAAAAAAGTTGCAATATGCTGTCTAAACCGTTAAATAAGGAACAATATAATGTAGTAAAGAATTGTGTAGAATAAAAAGACCTAAAAAAAAAAAAAACTCAGCGACAGCGTATATCTATCTATAATAGAGAAATACTAAACAATAATTCTGTAGTCCACACGAGCGGAGCCGAGGGCACAGCTAGTTTTATACGTAAATTATGATATTTCATTTAGAATTGCTATGAATAAAGATAGAGATGAATTAGGTGTGTTGGTAATATCTAGTAAGAAATAGTTCTTATGCAAAATATGATTACACAGAGTGCGCATGGTCTAATTTCCCAAGCTTTGTTTACATATAGCGGAGGAATATGCCGTAGGTATAACTTTGGCAGGGCTTGAGAGAAGTTGTAAGTAACCGTGAATGCACTGTAGCGCGTGTAGTGCAGTGTTGCGGCGGCTTGACCGGCGCTTATGTTNCATGTGCGGCGGCATGACCGGCGCTTATGTTGCAGTGCGCAAGGTGGCGGAGAAGATGCTGTCGCGGCTGGAGGCGTGCAGGAAGGACGTATTCATGCGGGGCATGCTCCAGGCGATCCACGACATCTACGTAGACTACTGTGCCAACCCAGAACTGCCGCACCAGGACCCTCCACAGACTCACGTGAGTGCGCCGGCCTCCTTCCCCCCCGTTCAGCGGGTCTTCCACCTACAGCATTATTGTTTTGGTCGAATGAAGAATAACTTGAGCGTGCAACTATTATTATGTATTTTACGTCTGTAAAATAAAGTTAATAAATACAAATAACCTCTGTATTATTAGTTTATTTTTATCCCTGCTTATATTAGGCTGTTCAGGAGAAACGTGTAAGACTTATCTGAGGCACATGTACATCGAATATGTTATTCATTTTAGCATCACATACTCATTTTTTAATTATGGTCGTACGCAGTGCCTTGATATGTATAAATCCCCGTAAACTGAGATGATATAAGAACTTCAAATATATGTACGTACATGCTTAGTGTACACATTGGCATGGATATATGTGAAAATTTGGTAATTTTAAAAAGAAATATGAGAACTTTTTTTTGGCGGATAAGTGTTACATGATTAAGGATGAAAAGACTACAAGAATTTTATATAATTTTTTTATAATTATCACGAGATACTTGGAACGCAACTATAAAAATAACTACTTCCCTCATAGTTGCCGGTGGTAAGTTTGAATATGTTTATACAGGCAGCTGCACGACCTTGGTAAAAGCTCAAATGTTGTTCATCCTCAGCAGGAGTCAGTTTGACAAGTAGTCTGTGTGTATGAGTATCTGCTTGAAGGTGATGCAGGCCTCTGATGGTGTGAAATCCAATACTGAGTATACGTCTATATGCACGGCTTATTCGATTATCCCATCATTAGTTGGTAAAACAGTGTTGCTGTTGTAGCAAGACTTTTTAGAGATAACTGAATGTGTGCGAAGAGTAGTTGTACGATAGGACTTCCCTCCGAACTGCTACAATATGATTGGTGTGATACACCATTTATTAGATGCAGTAATTTTGAATATGTATTACAAGATATGTAAAGGTTGTGTTATATTGTCTTGATTGGTATGGTTGAAATATTTTTGTAGGGATAGTGAGTGGTAGGTATTATTGATAGAAACTGTCTCATAACACGGTCGTGTCAGTTTTTTTTGGGTATGATTTTTTCATACGATATGGTTGACAAGCATTTGGTTCTAATTTTTTTTTTCGCAGGAAAGTCTGGTTGGTTTTGTTCTGATAATACGGCCAGAGGATATTGTCAGATGAAATTATGTATATTTATGGTCTGTTAGTATTATTAGTCACAATGATTGGTTAAAATATTTTGGTTCGATGGTTGATACAACTCGTCAATATGGTTTGTTGGTATTGCATGAAGATAAGGGTTTGCAAATTACTAATGTGATGTAGTCGGCAAGAGTCGATGATTAGAATGTTTTCGGCTGGAACATTTGATTTGCTGGTCTGGTGGTATGACCTATTAATGTGACATTTTAAAAACACACCACAACTTGTGTATTTTAGGAAAATAATATTTATAAATGTAGAATAGTTAATCGAGTGAAACTGCAATAGCATCGAAGGTGATACTACACTCAGTGAGAATTGGGCCACTAAGTAATATGGTGGCTGAATTTCACCGATTGGTTTGTGATTCCCACTGAATGTCAAGCATTCCACTGCCATAAGTCACTTGTTCTCAGTTCATCTGCTTGATTTGCCGGTTGGCAGTAGATTATCAAATTACTTTCAATGAATGTTATTTCACTGATTTGGGTTTAGTGCATACCGACGTACAAAATGCTAGAAACACAGTCGTAGTGGACTTGTACTAACAGCACTGTCTTGTTAGATACCACATCTTTAGTCCATATACAAAATATACTCAGTAAGTGTATTACGTCTTATATACTGTAGGGTGTACGATTTAAATATATGTATACATTATAGTTTTTCAAACATAGGTACAAACGCGATTATAATCTCAGACTATGTGCCTGGTCTATATTACTTAACGCTTAATTTATCATTTGAGAAAATCGCTGACGTTATGATGCAATGTTGTTATTAAACAAAATCTATATTATACATTTAGTTATGTGGAGTTTATCACACTTAAATAACATGATTGCAACTGAAAGCGGCAAGATAATTTCTGCAAATTTATCAGGTAAGTAAGGGTTTACAATTTTAGATATTGGTACATTATTTGAGGATAACTCACAAATAAATTAAAACTGAAACATTTAAGTATGACTGAGAAAAGAAAACATGGAGACGGGGAAAAAAATCCACACTGAAGTTTTGTTTATTGTGATTAAGTAACTTTTATACTAAAACCTTTTGACACGTAACAGTGAAATTCTAAACATACTTAAAAAATTATAATCATAGAGGAAGAAAGGTCGCCGAGTTCACAGTTGCACTTAAACGTACTGAATAATTATTATTTTCATGTCTCCAGTTATTCGGAATGGTTGTTAGGAAATTCTCATGCAGAGCTTATTTTTCATTTAAATGTGTTCAAAAATGTGCACAATTTTGGAGGAAAAATAATGCAATTTTTAAAATTCGAATTGGCAGTGAATTGGTCTATTCAGATATTTGAATGTTTAAATCGAACCAATTTGACGAATGTTGGTTTCCTTACCAAATATCGACTATCAGTAATTGGTTACAATTTTTTTNCCAAATATCGACTATCAGTAATTGGTTACAATTTTTTTTAGTCAAACAGTTTATTGTAACGTGGGCGAGTCTTTTAGAGTGGTGACTTGTCACAGCTTCCGATCCGTCTCCCCGCTCTCGATGTTCCTAGAAAGTTGCATCTTCATACGTCGACAAACAACTGGGGAGTTCAAGCAACTTTCATTACGCTTGGCCTCATAACGGCTTTCGCGAGGTAGAATATAGGCTGTTCACGGTGAAGTGAGCNCAGTAGTCTGTGTGTATGAGTATCTGCTTGAAGGTGATGCAGGCCTCTGATGGTGTGAAATCCAATACTGAGTATACGTCTATATGCACGGCTTATTCGATTATCCCATCATTAGTTGGTAAAACAGTGTTGCTGTTGTAGCAAGACTTTTTAGAGATAACTGAATGTGTGTGAAGAGTACTCGTACGATAGGACTTCCCTCCGAACTGCTACAATATGATTGGTGTGATACACCATTTATTAGATGCAGTAATTTTGAATATGCATTACAAGATATGTAAAGGTTGTGTTATATTGTCTTGATTGGTATGGTTGAAATATTTTTGTAGGGATAGTGAGTGGTAGGTATTATTGATAGAAACTGTCTCATAACACGGTCGTGTCAGTTTTTTTTGGGTATGATTTTTTCATACGATATGGTTGACAAGCATTTGGTTCTAATTTTTTTTTTCGCAGGAAAGTCTGGTTGGTTTTGTTCTGATAATACGGCCAGAGGATATTGTCAGATGAAATTATGTATATTTATGGTCTGTTAGTATTATTAGTCACAATGATTGGTTAAAATATTTTGGTTCGATGGTTGATACAACTCGTCAATATGGTTTGTTGGTATTGCATGAAGATAAGGGTTTGCAAATTACTGGTGTGATGTAGTCGGCAAGAGTCGATGATTAGAATGTTTTCGGCTGGAACATTTGATTTGCTGGTCTGGTGGTATGACCTATTAATGTGACATTTTAAAAACACACCACAACTTGTGTATTTTAGGAAAATAATATTTATAAATGTAGAATAGTTAATCGAGTGAAACTGCAATAGCATCGAAGGTGATACTACACTCAGTGAGAATTGGGCCACTAAGTAATATGGTGGCTGAATTTCACCGATTGGTTTGTGATTCCCACTGAATGTCAAGCATTCCACTGCCATAAGTCACTTGTTCTCAGTTCATCTGCTTGATTTGCCGGTTGGCAGTAGATTATCAAATGACTTTCAATGAATGTTATTTCACTGATTTGGGTTTAGTGCATACCGACGTACAAAATGCTAGAAACACAGTCGTAGTGGACTTGTACTAACATCACTGTCTTGTTAGATACCACATCTTTAGTCCATATACAAAATATACTCAGTAAGTGTATTACGTCTTATATACTNCTGTCTTGTTAGATACCACATCTTTAGTCCATATACAAAATATACTCAGTAAGTGTATTACGTCTTATATACTGTAGGGTGTACGATTTAAATATATGTATACATTATAGTTTTTCAAACATAGGTACAAACGCGATTATAATCTCAGACTATGTGCCTGGTCTATATTACTTAACGCTTAATTTATCATTTGAGAAAATCGCTGACGTTATGATGCAATGTTGTTATTAAACAAAATCTATATTATACATTTAGTTATGTGGAGTTTATCACACTTAAATAACATGATTGCAACTGAAAGCGGCAAGATAATTTCTGCAAATTTATCAGGTAAGTAAGGGTTTACAATTTTAGATATTGGTACATTATTTGAGGATAACTCACAAATAAATTAAAACTGAAACATTTAAGTATGACTGAGAAAAGAAAACATGGAGACGGGGAAAAAAATCCACACTGAAGTTTTGTTTATTATGATTAAGTAACTTTTATACTAAAACCTTTTGACACGTAACAGTGAAATTCTAAACATACTTAAAAAATTATAATCATAGAGGAAGAAAGGTTGCCGAGTTCACAGTTGCACTTAAACGTACTGAATAATTATTATTTTCATGTCTCCAGTTATTCGGAATGGTTGTTAGGAAATTCTCATGCAGAGCTTATTTTTCATTTAAATGTGTTCAAAAATGTGCACAATTTTGGAGGAAAAATAATGCAATTTTTAAAATTCGAATTGGCAGTGAATTGGTCTATTCAGATATTTGAATGTTTAAATCGAACCAATTTGACGAATGTTGGTTTCCTTACTAAATATCGACTATCAGTAATTGGTTACAATTTTTTTAGTCAAACAGTTTATTGTTATGTGGGCGAGTCTTTTAGAGTGGTGACTTGTCACAGCTTCCGATCCGTCTCCCCGCTCTCGATGTTCCTAGAAAGTTGCATCTTCATACGTCGACAAACAACTGGGGAGTTGAAGCAACTTTCATTACGCTTGGCCTCAT
The DNA here is from genome assembly GCA_002778355.1 of Clitarchus hookeri. Taxonomy (NCBI): domain Eukaryota; kingdom Metazoa; phylum Arthropoda; class Insecta; order Phasmatodea; family Phasmatidae; genus Clitarchus; species Clitarchus hookeri. The sequence continues at coordinate 243,989 of NQII01003235.1, read as the reverse complement.
AACGGCTTTCGCGAGGTAGAATATAGGCTGTTCACGGTGAAGTGAGCACTTTTGAGGGCGTAGTTTATTTTTCCTTTCAGCCACATTTTACACTTTAACAACCTTTTTCATTAAATATTGTCATGCTAGTAACAAACACAGTGTGTATATTCCACCGCACTCAGAAGTTAAGGTCTACGTCTAAAATAAAATATATCTATTGACAACTATTCCAAATGAGAGGGCTTTTTGAAAGTGCTCACTTTACCGCGAATGGCCCATACCAAACAGATTGTGTCGACTGTCTGATTCAAAATTAACTGCAGCGCCTGACCTCGTTTTGAGACGGGGGAAGGTGTAGGGGGCTTTCCAAGCTATTGTTTGAAGTCCTAATTGTTTAGTATAAAAAATATATATAACATTTCAATTTAATTTTTTTAATGTTTAATGTAAAATATGCCACTTGGGACCTGGAAGCAAGACAATTCATTATTTTCACCTTAGTTCCCAAATGTTTCAAATTATAATATACAGTATGTGAGCGAATTGGCATGCTAGTCGCAAACACATTATTTAATTATCAACTAGTTTCAAAAATAATACAGGAAGGGGCTATGCCTGCAGCTGAGTCGGTCATCAATGCAAACCTTACAAAATTTAATATTATAATAATTTTTAAATTACTATACATTTGATTGGAGTAAATCTACAACTACAATGGATAGAAGATTTGTGTTGCTGTAATAGAATATGCCTTTTTTTGGTGTATGTTTAAGTAAGATTATTTTTGCCCGATAAGCAATGAAAAAAAATGTGATCCATTTTAGTTTATAACATGGATTTCAATATTTAATATACTTACATTTACTTTCAATATAAATTATATTCTTGCCAAATTTCTTCCACCTCAAACTTATTTTGTAAATTTTGATGTGTAAAGAGACAAATATTTTAAAAATCTTCTAATTATCTGCATGCAACTAGAGCTAGATGGGAAAATCACACAGGAAAAATACCAAGCAGCACACGAGCCTGAACTCGCGACCTATGAAATGCGAGTCCCCTCGGTAGTCTTAAGTGCAACGAGAAAATTCTGCTACATAGTACACTTTGTATTTTGATACAAAGGTTATAAATACCAAAATACAACAACTAAAATCATTTCCAAAAAATACATAGTTCATTATTGACCAATATATATGCTACACTTTTCACATTACAACTTCCAAATAAAATTAGTTTTTAGTAAAACTTATTTTTAAATATAACGTCTTCTAAAATTGCATTATAGGTAAGTACAAATTATTTTAACAGCATTCAGTCTTCAAAGAATAAAAAGAGGATTTTAGGCTAACCCATGTATTTGCCTTGAAAACATTATTACTTCTTTAAAGATCATATAACATTTTCAAAATAAAATAATGTGTATTAAAATTTTTTTTATAGATTGTTCACAGTTAACTGTGCACTTTTGAAAGCCCTGCTTAAGATCTGCTTGTATGCACATTATGTATCTTTCCGCCATATGTAAATTTATCATTGCCATGGGCCTGATCACTTTATTTATGTGGGTTAAAGAGAAAGTTGGAAATTATTAGAAAAGTAAATATTTTACATATTTTCTTATAGGGTATTTTCAGTTTAGAGATGAATTTGATTATTGATTAACACATTATTGATTAACTACAGGATTTATTGAATGAAATATTATGTATATGTGAGAGATATCTGTTAATTTAATAGCAAGTGCGATGACCTGATGGGCTTGGCCACTAACAAGTGAGTGTGTTTCAAGTCAAGCGAGGTCTTAACAGGGCAGCGAGGCCATTTTCTGGTGGCGTATAGGCCACCAGGACAGGGATGGCAGGCAATTGAGACTATCAAGGAGAGGGTTAATAGACTAAAGGACAGGCAATGGGTTGTTGTAGCAGGAGGTCTGAATATGCCAGGTGTGAGATATGGCTAGAGGGTGCAGAAGGGATGGGCAGCATGATGTAGAGAATGGCAGTGCAGTTAGTCAACAGAGGCTTGGTCTAGGACGTAGTACAAAATGACGTGGCGGTTCCTTTGATGTAGGCTTACTCATTCTCTCATTGGCCACGCATGACCAACAGAGGCTTGGTCTAGGACGTAGTAGAAACACCCACGAGGTGGAATGAAGAGGGTGTTGGGCCAGTGCTGTATGTGGTGTTGGTCAGATCTGGGAATACTGAAGCTAGTGCAATAGTATTCGATGGCATAACCGATCNAGGTCTGAATATGCCAGGTGTGAGATATGGCTAGAGGGTGCAGAAGGGATGGGCAGCATGATGTAGAGAATGGCAGCGCAGTTAGTCAACAGAGGCTTGGTCTAGGACGTAGTAGAAACACCCACGAGGTGGAATGAAGAGGGTGTTGGGTCAGTGCTGGATGCTGTGTTGGTCAGACCTGCGAATGCTGTAGTTGGTGCAATAGTATTGGATGGNCAACAGAGGCTTGGTCTAGGACGTAGTAGAAACACCCACGAGGTGGAATGAAGAGGGTGTTGGGTCAGTGCTGTATGTGGTGTTGGTCAGATCTGGGAATACTGAAGCTAGTGCAATAGTACTCGATGGCATAACCGATCATGATATTCCTGTTGTGGAAATTGGGCTTGGCAGGATGAGGGAAGAGCAAACGGCAGATTGGTTGGTGTGGCAGTATGGGAAAGGAGACAAGAGAGCAAAAAAAAATATTCCTGACAGATAGGTTTGAAAAGTGGTCTATGGAGGAAAGAGTGGAAGAATTATGGGAAGAATTTAGAAGAATAATAGAGGTTATGTTGGAGAAATTTGTGCCAACGAAAAAATAATGGTCTGGTGTAGATCCACCATATTACGGACAGGAAATTAAAAATATGAAAAGGAAGTGTAGAAAATTACATGCCAAGTGGAGAAATTAAGGGATGATANAAGTGGAGAAATGAAGGGATGATCAAACAGGCAAAGAATATATTTTTAGGGAAGATGGTGGAAGAAGGAAAAGAAAAGGAATGGGAGGAAATTGTTTAGGCATGTTCAGAAGGTAAGGTAAGGAGAGGAAGGGATCCCTCTGCTGAAAGAGAGGGATGGCAGCACTGCGTCAAATGACCAAGAAAAATCTGAGATTCTGCAAGGCCAGTACTTGTCAGTGTTTGAGGCAAAAGAGGATTGGAATAAGGAGGCTAATAGGGATTGGGGGTTGTTTAGTAAGTTTACGATGAGGGAGTGGGACCAGACGAGATAGGGAATGCAGCACTTAAGTTTGGTGGGAGAGGGTTAGTGAAATATTTGGAGATGCTGTTTAGCAAGTCCTTAAAAGAAGGTAAATTGCTACAAGGTTGGAAGGCTGCATTGATGGTCCCAATACACTAGTAAGGAGGGAGGGGGTGACTTGGCAGCTACAGGCCTGTGAGTCTCACATCGAGTAGAGGAAAGGTAATGGAGAGGCTGGTGGTTCAGTATGTGGTGAATGTTATGAACAAGAGGAATTGGTTGGAGGAGTCACAACATGGTTTCAGGAAAGGACCCTCATGTGAGATGCAGCTGGCTAGGCTGTTAGAGAATCAGGTGCAGGCAGTTGATGAGGGGAAGCAGGTGGATGCCTACTTCATTGATTATGAAAAGGCATTTGATAAGGTGCCCCATGGGACTTTGATGAAGAAAGTGGATGAACTGATACCAGACAAGTGGGTAGTGGAATGGATTGGGGACTTCCTCAGGAGGCGAAGACAGAGGTGAAAGTGGGGGAGGCAATATCAGAGGAAGAAGAGGCTACGTCAGGGGTGCCGCAGGGAAGCGTGTTGGGTCCTCTGTTGTTTACCATAATGGTAAATAACATAGGTTTGAGGATAGGGGGAAAAATAAGATTTTTACAGATGATTGTGTATTGTATGCAGTAGTGGGAGAGGGGTGAAAACTTGCAGGCAGACATTGACAGGTTATGGTTGTGAACCAGAGAGAATAAAATGAAGATAAATTAAGATAAATAAAAACTATGCTAGTGAGGTTTACAAGCAAGAAGGTGATAAGAAGGGACATGTACAGATGGGAGGGGCAAGATATAAGTATCAAGGGATTGAATTGCAGGGAGACCTCAGATGGAAAAAAACAGGTAGAGAGGGTGTTTGCAAAGGGAAGAAGGGCTTGGGTATGTTGGGAAAGGTGCTGAAGGGAGTCAGCGGTGAGGTGAAGGAGAAGGAGAAGGCATATGGTATGGCCGATGTTAGAATATGCAGCAGCAGTATGGGTCCTGTACGTTGAGGTGGGGGTGGGTGGAGGTGGAGGTGCAAAGAAGGGCAGCAAGATGGGTGAAGGTTAGGCGGAGAAGACTGGGACAGGATGATGAGGATGAAGGGAACAAGTGAACTATAGGCCATCAGTGATGATGAAAGAAATCGGGTAGGGCTCGAAGGACAGGATAAAAGTTGAAAGGCTGGTCAGGTTGTACAGGATGGTGAATGGAGAGGGAGGGTGGGGAATTTTATGCTGCCAGCTAAGTAAGGAGGTGTTTAGAGGGAGAGGAAACAACAGTGAGAATATTCAGAGGATATGGAGGAGAACAGAGCAGGGTAGGCAGTCTATGCTGGTGAGGTCTGTGAGGGAGTGGAATGTGTTGCGGGAGGAAATGGCATCTGTGAGGGGTGTCGCAAAGTTCAGGAAGGGCGTGGAAGAGGAGTTTTTGGTGAAGGGAGGAGAGGACAGAGAGCTCTCCACCGGGCGGTAACCTAATTATGGGTGTTGGTGATTATTATTATTATTATTAATTTCTTTGAAATAAATGGGAAACCTCGGTTATACGTTTGGTAGTAAGATGTGAATCAAAATACTAATATTTTTACTATCATCTGTACGCAGATGTTAATTCGGCTGCAGGGGGTTTGAATTGGAACACTTCAAAAGAGGTAAAAGTTTTGTGTGTGTGCTATTACTTTCTTTTGTTTTGCAAAATTATGCATGTTGCTGTAAATAAAAATTGTGTGTATTGGACAGAGAAAAAACCAATAGTAGCAGCCATAAATTGAAAGAAATAAATACATTTGAAATAATAAATGGTCTCATGATATCGTCTGCTCATATGGCCCACTAGAAGGGTCTATGTATGACCTTTTTCTGAAACCGATTAAATATGTAATGTAAAATATACTATATACGTATGCGTGTGTGTTTGTGGGTTTGTCTAGTTGTAAATACAAATTACAACTGTTTAACCATATTTGCTTTTAATTACAATAAAATTTCCTTACATATGCAGCCAAACATATTTAAGAGATGATTACCAAGATTTCAAAATAAATTTTTAATGCCTGCAAAGTGAATAATAAATATACTAGCAAAGTGGATAGTGCATATAATGAAAGTTAAGATTATCGTGTGTTTGGTAGAAAATAGCGTATCTGCTTGTAATAATTATAAATGTGGAACTCTACTAATGAAAAATAAATGAATACTGAAAACAAATAAATTATAGTATATTTTAAAATGAATATACAAAGTGTTGGTCTGTACGAGGTGACATGGTTCTAGCATACATATATCTTATAGCGAATGCTCTCTACTAAATAGAAATCCATGGATGTGCAAAGGTATGGTGACAAAATGCAATATATTGTTTATTTCTATCGGATGCATTCAGAGTTCAGTTCACCTGCAGGCGAGTTGAATTGGAAAACTTGAAAGGATTCTACAATTTCCGTCTATCTCCTTTGGATATTATTTATGTTGCATACAATACTGATTTTCAAATCCCGATTTTCCGGAGTCATGACTGATTAAGGGTTCACGGATAACCGNTTGCATACAATACTGATTTTCAAATCCCGATTTTCCGGAGTCATGACTGATTAAGGGTTCACGGATAACCGATTTCACAGTTAAAGCGATGGGGAAAAAAAAATGTTTACTTTAGGCTTACATACTGTGCACGTAGGTTATGTAAACAGATTATATACTAATACAAGAATTCCATTTTTTGACAGTCAGTGTTGGGCAAAGTCATAAATGATATCATTACACACACAAAATGCTGTATCAGCTGATGCGAGAATGAATGTAATAAAAATTCACGTTGGCTATTTTGACAGCCTACATTAAAAAANAATGCTGTATCAGCTGATGCGAGAATGAATGTAATAAAAATTCACGTTGGCTATTTTGACAGCCTACATTAAAAAAGACATCGGAGAAATATGCGGACAGGAAAATGTCTATGTATTTTACTTTATATCGTTACAAAACAGCTGTTATTAGTGTAACCATTTAATCTTCGTTCGGGATTAATGTGTAGGTGTTTAAACGAATTGGAACGCCATATGCGATAGTTTAGCTTTGTTTATGTCTTCATCTTAGGCCGCAGCTAGTGCTTGCTGCTAACGTCGCCACGTGCATGCTTCTTATTAATTGAAGAGGCCGGACATCTATAGCAGAGTATTTTAAAAATATTTCTTCATTAATTTGATGCAATATATTTAAAACCAGAGTTGTTTTGAGCCCACACGAGATGAAAAATTNAATGCTGTATCAGCTGATGCGAGAATGAATGTAATAAAAATTCACGTTGGCTATTTTGACAGCCTACATTAAAAAACAGACATCGGAGAAATATGCGGGCAGGAAAATGTCTATGTATTTTATTTTATATCGTTACAAAACAGCTGTTATTAGTGTAACCATTTAATCTTCGTTCGGGAATAATGTGTAGGTGTTTAAACGAATTGGAACGCCATATGCAATAGTTTAGCTTTGTTTATGTCTTCATCTTAGGCCGCAGCTAGTGCTTGCTGCTAACGTCGCCACGTGCATGCTTCTTATTAATTGAAGAGGCCGGACATCTATAGCAGAGTATTTTTNTGCTTCTTATTAATTGAAGAGGCCGGACATCTATAGCAGAGTATTTTAAAAATATTTCTTCATTAATTTGATGCAATATATTTAAAACCAGAGTTGTTTTGAGCCCACACGAGATGAAAAATTCCCTTTTAAAAGAACGTGCTAGATACACTTATATGACAGCAGCAAAATAGGCGACCATGCTGCAATCTGTCGACCAATGTGCGCGGCTCGCTTCGGAAACCACACCCCTATGTAATGACACGTTTTTCATGAGTAAAGTGCAAATATGCAATCAAATTCTCAGAGTTTTAAAGTTTTCCGCGAGCTCTTCAAATATTTTAACGTAACATATTTTCATGTGAAGCGATTCTGCTTGCTAATAATTTGGATTCTGCCTGCAATCGCCAATCGTTTCTGAGGCCGGCTCGCAATTTTTTTTTTTTTTTTTTTTTGTGTGTGTTGACTCCCTTCCCACTACAGCAATAAAGTAAAAATAAATGTTATTTATTTATTAAAACCACGCGTTACAAGTTCTTTGCATAAGTCATTCTTGTTTCACATAATATTTATGCTAATGTGATTTTTTGTCATCCAGTCATACCCGGTGCCATGGTTAATTTATAAATAGCCTCTGCACGTACGAACGATTGTAAAACTACAAGATCTCGCCTTTTAGACTAGCAGACGCCAGTTTTAATAGTGAAATGTGGTATAATTATGAATGAAAATGTGCTATCTGACAATTTCCTTGAATTCCTAATACATATAAGTTTCACACATATTCACTGTTAAAAACGTGTGTAAATGTAGTACCCGAACACTTTTAATATTAAAATAAATCAGTACTGCATAACTCGACTGCAGCCAGATAATTAATAGCGCGCGCGTGGGTTATTAACAGCAGCAGCTCACGACTGGAGGCAGCTGGCCAATATTTGACTTTGAACTGGTGGCAGCTGGTCAATATTTGACTTTGAATTGGTGGCTGCACTGTTAAGCCGCAACCCGATTAAGCCACTCCCAGTAAATCGGGAGTTGACTGTACTAAAATAAATCCAGTTGCAGTAGTCTGAAATGGGAAACATGTATGGTAAGTATCGTTAAGTAATTTTTTAACGAAAATTATCTCAGCTGATAATGCGAACTGTGGACTTTTGGTAATTTATTGTAATGCATACATTTGAGGCATCTCTTGACCAGTTAAATATATGCAGTAATAATAGTGACACAAAATTCTCGTGCATTAGTATCAGATGTGTTGGTAATGGAAAGCAAGACACTGAAAACCAATACTGATGTGTATACAACGGAAATATAGCATGCTGCCCTTGCGCAGAAAGCAAAGGAAACATCAGCCTGCATCTACCAAGTTGTATGGCCATAACGTGTTAAAGGAGCAAGAGTTAAAATTTTTTTTTCTTTATGAATATTTCACTGTACAGTACTGAACTTTTCCCCACAAACCCCTTGAAATGCCACAGCACAATGACAGGGCTGTGGGCCAGCTGAGTGCCTTATCCGCACAGTCCTCAGGTACGAAACATATAAACTGGAGACAGCAAGCACTATGATCCATATGCCAGGCAGTCGTCCTTGCTCTGCAGTAAGCAGTCATGTTAACAGGCTTCGTCCTCCGAGATCCTGGAGCCATCGGTCCGGTGTTCCGGCGTCATCTTCCCAAACCCACACCTCTTGTAGCCATCTTACACTCGTCCACTATGTACTGAATGGTGTTGGCTGCAGCCTTCAGGCCCTGGGAAAACACACTTATGCTACACACAAATAACTTGCGTATGCTACATAGAGATAATTAGAGAGTAATATTCCCAGTAATCATGGACATTGTATGCAAGGTGCTCGTGCAAGCAGTCAAACGTGGCCTTCGTAACTAAAACTGACTATCCCTGCTACTAGTGTGTTTAGTAAACATTTGCTTTTATGGTTTGTGTACCGAGTAGTATGTTCATCACTACCACCCAGTTTTTAATTTTGAAAAGATTGTGGAATTAATTAAAACAAAATTGATCTGATTGCTAATTTGTTGAGGAGTAATGGACAAGATTTGCGAGCGTATCAGCTAGTAATACAGATACCTGGTATCTAAGCTCTGTAAGTCAGGTCATTTAGGTTTGAACTTGCATATGAGCAAATAAATAACAGAAACTCAAATTAGAACAAACACACTACTTTTATTGCACGTATTGTTTTTGATGTATGTATGTATGTACGAGTTAAGAAACAAGATTATCCCACTGACTGCATTTTCGCTTTCGTAAATTCGAATCATCTTCATGAATGGTAATCACTAGTATGTAACCAGAATTTTATGAAAGTACACATTTTAAAAATTATTCTTGTATAAAAAGCCAAATACTGTTTGAATAAAATTGTATCGAAAACAGAGATTTGAGATCATATTAACTTATATTATTTCTTAGATTTTTACACTAGCATAATCTAAACCTACTATTTGTTAGCATTTGATGCCATGTATTGGATTTTGCTATTGTTTTTGTAAGGCTGGAAAAAAATAATTTCCCTTTTAAGTAATATTCATTACCCTCTCCTTACCACTTCCTCAGGTGCCATGGCAATGTTGGTAGTTGGGTCACTCTCCTTCCATCACTGTGGTCCACATTCAAACCCTGGCAGAATTACACCTACATTTTCAGATTGTGGAAATTGTGAATGACATTGCGGTGAACCCGTGATTTTTCTCGGGCAATCCCATTTCCTTCATTCACCCACGAATTCTGTCTATGCTTAATTAATTGGGCTCATTTCATGCCACTTATCTGGAAATGGCGAATGTCTACAGGCCCCCCAGGAGAAGGTCAGCATTACTTGGCCGATACCTAACCATCTTTCCTCATATAACATTATCAATTTTACTGTAATTATTATGGTACTACCACATCCTCAAAACTGTATGGTTTTCCCTTGCTTCCAAAAATTCCATCAAGTTTTATTGACTTTGTAAATTATACCACACAAGTGGAAAGGATACATCCTCTAACAATTGTGTGTGTGTCACAATTGTTGTAAGAGTTATTAACTGTCGTCCTTCTGCGATCCATAACATTTGTTGGGCCTGCCGCTCAACTCATGCATTGTACAGCTTTTTATTGTGTTAATAAGGATGTAATTATGCAGAAAATGCAATTTAATGGTGTATATAGTAACATGAGCTCTTAGACCAACTCCTACCTATCAAAATGCCAGGAAAAAAAAATATCACAGATGAAAACACATTGCCAAATTTTACATCCTTTTCGTAATGTATATATCAAACACTGTGTACCACAAGGTTTAATCTTGGGATCATTGTTTTTTTTAATCATAGTCAATAATTACCCACGTATATGCAGTCCGATGCAGATGTATTTATTATTCGTAAATGACACAAACGTCTTGGTAAATGCAAAATCAAATGACTAGTTGAATGAGAAATCAACAAGACCTTTTCATAAAACTTTCAAATAGTTTCTTAACAAATAATAAATTAGTACTTCATAAGATTACTATGTAAAGTTTCTTACAATACACAGAACTGTTTCAGTGGTTCAAATGAAATGTAATGGGTAGAAGTGTGTGAAAATTGCAAGTTGCCATAAATGCTACATATATGCTAAAATTATTAATAATTGCTATAATTGGCGAATAAAAAACATCCTATTCGATGAGACCTTAAAAATAAGATACCCTAAAAGCAAAATTACCTCAACTATGAGGTTTCTTCAACTCTCGATGCCTTCAAATATAACAATCCAAATGTAATTAATAAAATACAAGCTGCCCCAATTTAAGATCACTCAAATCCAAAATGCTCAAGAAGCGATTTGGAATGGATACCCTGAAATGACACGAAAATATGATCCATCTATTCCAATTCCTAAAAAAAATGGTTACGAAAATAAAATGCCTCAAAGAAAAGCAACCTGTCCCATTGTCAATACGAAGCTAGCATTTTCGGGACCAGGCCACACACATGTTAGTGCCTCCCAACATCTACAAGACTGGTTTGCACCAATCATCACGGACAACAGACTTTTTTTCATTTTGGAACTATAACATTTAAGTAAGTCGTTTCATTAGCCCAGGAGGAGCACCTATCCCTCTCCTGCAGTCTCGCGCATGTGCCAGGAGCTTAATTTCATTAATATTCGCTTAAGAGCACTAGCTCGATTTCCCAGGTAAGCCACAGACACACTAAAGGCGTTGGCTCCACTTCAGTGCATGTCTTAATGAAACAGTCCATACTGTAAATGGTCTAATAACTTGAATAAAATCAGTGCAACCTCACCTGTGTTCCATTATTGATAGACTGACGTGGTCAAGCCTGGCTACTGTGAAAAAGCCAACTTGACCCGCGGTGTTACCAGAGTTGATGGTGTGATATTGATGTGCCCGGCGTCACAGCTCTGCGGTGAGCTGATGAGATGAGGTCCGTTTTGGGTCTACGGCCTAGGGAACTCTGGTGAACACTCCATCACACACGATGGCGAGGCTGTAGGCCTCCTCACACGCCTTAATTAATTATAAATAAAACGAACGGTGCTTGTTGAGGTATTTATTACCTGAGACTCGTTACTGTACACACAACTATAACACAAGACATGTGGCCTGAATGGCCAGGAAACTGCGAGCGACCACGTGGTCTTTATAATGTGAAACTCGAATGCACTTAACAATTCCCGATAAATAATAACGTCGCTCTCCCCTCGGCGCTATGCAAGTCAAATAATGAAACAGATGAAAATAACGATTTAAATTGTTACCGATGTCTCTGGATACCAACTCAACTGATAGTGTCTTTGCTAGGGCCTCTGCGGAGTGTGAGGCTTACACGTCCGGGTTCGTTGAAGTGCTGACGAGTACTGGGGGGAAGCGTGCGCCGGCTTCCGCCACCTGAGCGCAGGCGACGCCACGGGTGAAACGATGAAACATAATATACACTAAAAAATGATAATGGGATGAAAGGGACATGAATTAAATTAAACTAAGAGTACATAATTTCCCATAAAACAATACACAATAAAAATGATAATACTTATTCTAAATGTTTCTATCGTATCAGCCGCAGTATTGCCAAATGTAAAATGTCACATGTCTCTGGCTGTGACTGTGCAGTCTGTCTCCAATAATGACAAAACAAATGATATTAAGTATATACACTGACGCTATTAATAAATACACTGATGATATTCACTGACATGGAATAAATTGGAAACACTAATGCACTTGCACTCGTGCCCACAAGCTTGCCGGTGTGGTGCGTCATGTGTGTGGACAAGACTGCGGTAGTCACAGTGGGCATAAAGGACTCGTGAACGTGCGGTTCACATCAAGACTTCAGTTATTTATACACCTCACCGCTGAACAGCACTTCTGGAACGGTGAGCATTTTCCCCGCTAGAATAATGCACAAAATAAGGTGCACCTACGATGTCATCTCATACTCCCCTGCTCGCTTACTCCGTGCCACATCAAAGTGAAATTATGTTAATCACAGTGGTGGTTTAAAGGAGAGCGCAAAGTTAATCACGCATTATAAAAAATTGTATTACTGCATAACAATTAACAAAAATATCAAGTTATGGTTACACTGCAATATAGTGCGCATAAATATTTTTCACTAAACCAGATGAACCTTTGATATTTTTTCATGACTCAATTTTTATCAATCATGATTATGTAATTTTTATTTGCATATTTGCTGTACTGATTAAAATTGTGAAAAAATGTCTTCATGTAAATATCTAACAAAACAAACTTCTGATATGCTAAATTAACCAAATCGTGAACTGCCAATTACATGTATATATTACACTGTCTCTTGAAAGCACCCACTTTAAATTATTCTTGTTCGGTAAATTATTTCCCAATATGTATCGCAAGCTAATCTATCGTTTCCACGATTACTGTCTTAGATTTTAATGTTGTGCAATACACAAGTAATTTCAAACGGGCACGAACTCTTGCACCAAGTACCCCGTGTAAAAGGTTGATTACACTTGTATACGACAGCAGTAGGCTACTCAGTCAAAGTTGGCGAAATTGCGATATTGAATGCTCACATTACGGGGGGTTGGGCATGGCCCACTGTGTGCATGCCTACTGCACAGAAACCACACACTGAACAAACTTACAAGCTACAATTAAATCAGCGCATGTACAGGAACAACGGAAGTTATCATTAAAATTAAAAAGCGTGCACACACAGGGCCGTAGCCATGGAAGTAAAGTGCTGCCTCCCCCCTGGAAATTTATCTCATTAATGATAGGAGACACAAAAAATGTACGAAATTTGCTTTGTAATTTGTTTTGTTAAAATGCCAACCGTTTTTTTAAACATTAGATGTGATTCTGTAAAGGACTAAATCATAACACAATTTAGTGTGGATATAACTGCAACAGTGCAATTATTCCAGGATGGAAAACAGGTTCCAAAAGTAAAATATTCCATTATAAAATTAAAAGTAAATTTCTATATTTCAAAATATGTCATAATATTGTAGAACGTATCTTTTCCAAAATGTGAGGTGAAAAACATTATACTCCAATTTACTTTTACGCTGCATTTTGTTAACGAAAAGTAGTAGTATGGCTGATTTCGTATGCAAAAGCCGAGACCTATTTTTTGTAGTTAGCGTCTTACATTTTGTCATCTTCTGAGCTTACAAATTGCCACAATTTGTTTTTTGCAGACTCAATGTTTTAAAAATGGATAAACTTGAAGTAATGATAAATTGGTGTCAGTAACATTATTAATAACTATTTTACAATTTGTGCAAGTCACACACTATTTCACCTCTGTGAGAAAAATGTATTCAAGCCAATGACAGCAACTAAATATAATGGTTGCAGAAAAGTAACAGTTTTTCACTGTTATCAGTATTTAGAAATTCCATTTGAGGAAGCTGTGCAAAGTGTCCTATCTGCCACAGTGAGAAATCATGAAAATAAAATGTTCCGTTTACTTGAAACATTTTTTTTCTAAAAAAAACCTGCATTTGGAATATGAAGACAAACATGCCAGTGCTGTAAATGTTAAAAATGTTCATGAATAAACTGTACCAATGTAACACCGTAGGTACTGGTACGTCATAAGTCGTGGGTATAAGTAAGAGAAGTGTACCTATAAAACAAGTTGTCTTGAATGAATATCCCCGAGACCACAACAATCATTCTTTTCATGCAGTTGGGTACAAAGAGTTTAAATGGCTCTAATATTCACTTCTTAACGACGCTGCATTTTCTTATGCATGCCACCAGTTCAATCCAAGAGGGACAAAAGAAATTCCAAAAAATGCTACATACACTTCTTCTGAAATTCAAAATGACTTAGTTGAAATAATGTCATCAATCGTCCGTGAGAGTGGGGCAGAGAATATAAGAAATGCAGACATACCAATGTTTACATTTGTGGTAAATGGGACTGGGGACAAGAATGACCGTGAAAACATTGCAATTGCCATTCTGTATGTTCAGAATGGAAAAGTTAAAGAATCACTACTTGATGTTATTACAACCAAGACTTCAGATGCAAATACTCTCACAGATGCAACCCTAAAAACTCTGAAAGATACAGCCAGTGCTATGGTGGTGCAAGTGTAATGACAGGTGATGTAGCTGCTCACGTACTTTCGGAGTTTATGATAATAATAATAACCCACACCCACGATTGTGCTACCGCCCAGTGGCGAGATTTCTCATCTCTCCTCTACCAAACCAAACTTCTCTTCCACGTCCTTCCTGAACTTTCCAATCCCCCTCACAGATATCAATTCCTCCAGCAACACATTCCACTCCCTCACAAGCATAGACTGCCTAGCCCGTTCCGTTCTCCTTCACACCCTCTGAAGCTTCTCACTATTGTTTTCTAAACACCACCTCACTTAGCTGGCAGCGTAACCTTCCCATCCTCCCTCTCCACTCACCACCTTGTACGTCCTGACCAGTCTTTCAACGAGATCCACCCCATTTCTTTCATAATCACTGATGTCCTACAGTTCCCTTAATTTGCAACTACGAAAACTTGCAGGCCTTGTGAGCCAGAATAATTTTTTGTGTTCACCTGTACATGTGCGTTATTTATACGTATTTACTCAATACAACTATTTACTGTACTTCACACATTATACCGAACCAGTGTCAAATGTTTGTCAATTGCTATATCACAATTAAGATGCACACAATAAGACAATCATAACACCATATTTGTGTTTCCCACCACAGATCAAGAAATCATGCTCATTTATGGGATGTCGTGGTCTGATGAGCGAGAAGGGAGGTTTGACTAACTATACCAGGCTTTAGAATACAATAGAAAGCGATTATCCGAATGTCTGTTATACAGACGACCAGTTATCCGGACTCGCTTTAAAAATAGAGAGAATACAAACAACACTATAGTCTCTGTTGTCACAGCGTTCCTCTTACATGTGGAGGAGACACAAGCACTTGTTTTGGGTCTTGTGATGTGTCCTTTCACATGTTGTTCAGAGTAAACACATCTGGGAGGGGTTACTTATCAACTGATTAAATTTTTTTGTTTTATGTACAGTTTCTGTTTTGGATAAGCGTGTTGTGTGAAAATGGCTTTTTACAAATTCATTTCTAACATATTTCTGTTATCCGGATTTTGGATTATCCAAATTACCTTTGGTCCCTATTATTCAGGATAATTTACTTTCTACTGTACTTGTAGAGTTGTGAAGGGCGCCAGAGTACAAGAGACTCATCCATGGCGTGGGCTGTTCGCCCACGTGGCTCTCCTCAGTTCACCTCGCGATGAGGTGACATTATCATAATGATGCAATAATCCTGTTATGCCTACTTAAAGAGTGTGTTGGTCCTATCACACATTACTATTACTAAACACGTTGAGCGAGACTGTTGAATGGCCATCTCACACAATAAGTTATGACGCTGTCAGGAGGTTGTGGTGAAGCAGTGGGTAGAAGACACAAAACAGTTATATGGCTGTGAAGTGGCCAGCAGCGAAATAAAAACAACCACTCTCCACTTAATTGATCTTTACTGGATTCCCTCCAAGGAAGCACGTATTTCATCATGGTTTACTTCTTACTCGTCTCATTGATATCAGCAAGTTGCAATAAATTCAGATGGTATAAATATAAGTCTCTCTCTATAAATAAATTAATAAAAAAAAAAATGTTGATCACTGACGTGTNCTTTCCACTTAATTGATCTTTACTGGATTCCCTCCAAAAGGAAGCACGTATTTCATCATGGTTTACTTCTTACTCGTCTCATTGATATCAGCAAGTTGCAATAAATTCAGATGGTATAAATATAAGTCTCTCTCTATAAATAAATTAATAAAAAAAAAATGTTGATCACTGACGTGTGTCCCTTGTCGAAGGGTGACGGTTGAGCGCGCGGTGTCCCTCGAGCTGTGAAAGTGCCGGGCGCCAGCTCAGTGTTGAGCAATGAGATCGGGTCGTGGTTACTCACCCTAGGGGACTCGAGGTCCACACCATCAGATAATAGGAAGATGCGAGCTGTATGGTCGCTGCGCACGCCTGGATTAATGAAAGCACTATTGGTTAAATGAATGATGATTATTTTATTTAACACTTTAACCGAAACAGACACATGGTGGTACAATGTAACACACTAATGGCTTACAATTAATTAAGGCGCGTGACGCTGCTCTCCCCTCGGTGCGATGTAACATAAAATACAAGTTATTTCGTGGATGATGTGATTACTGAGTGAGGTTGCAGCCTCAGAGGCTGGCACCGAGGTTCTTGTAAAACGAGAGACTCACCACGTCCGCCCGCGTTGAAGTGATGAAGCCTACTAGACTGAGAACTGCGCCGGCTCCCGCTACCTAAGCGCGGGCGACGCCAAGCGGTGGAAAGATGAAACATAAATGCGACTTAAAATGCTAATGAGGTGTAAGAAACTTATATACCTTAAATTAACATAATCAAACAAAATTACCCTATACAACTTACATAATAAAACACAATTACCCTTGCACAAATACACAAAAAATCAGGGTTATATTAATATTAGTATCGCAGCAGCCGCTGTATTGGCAACTTAATAATGTCACATGTCCCTGGCTGGCTTGGTATGTGATGACTGTCTTTAAAACACGATAAATATGATATAAATAAATACTGATTAGATGCACTGAAGCAATAAATAATAATGATTAAATTATTAAGCTCTGAATAATTAATGACACTGGTGCAATTTACACACGTGGACAAATACACTTGATAATTATGATACTGAATAAATACATATAACCCTAAATAACTATACTGATGCACTCCGATCAATTATGTCGCACTGATGTAATTGATTGGTGAACTCTGATTAATTACATAGCACTGAATAAACGATATTGACGAACGCCGATTGATTACATAACACTAANATGCACTGAAGCAATAAATAATAATGATTAAATTATTAAGCTCTGAATAATTAATGACACTGGTGCAATTTACACAGATGGACAAATACACTTGATAATTATGAATGACTTATTTATGTATATTGGGATTTATTGATATGACTACGTGAGGCATCAATTATGTCGCACTGATGTAATTGTATTGGTGAACTCTGATTAATTACATAGCACTGAATAAACGATATTGACGAACGCCGATTGATTACATAACACTGANTATTGGTGAACTCTGATTAATTACATAGCACTGAATAAACGATATTGACGAACGCCGATTGATTACATAACACTGAATACACTATCACTCTTGCCCATATGCCCGCTGGTGTGGTGCATCTGGAGTAGAGGACACTACGGCGGCAGTCACAGTGGGCACAAAGGTACCAGTGAACACCTGGTTCACGTCACTACTCTTTGCTGACAATACATACATTTTTATGTCAAGATTGGAATCTGACAGCACTTATGGTGACTTAAATGAGACTATTCATAATGAGATATGTACAGCAAATAATCTTTCTTTAAACTGGGATGAATTAGTTTTAATGAAATTCCTTACATAAAAACAATAGAACTATGACCTTTTAATAAAATATAAAACTATGATTTGAAAGAAAGCCAGCATACAAAACTTTTTTTAGCTTACATATCGAGTCATCTTTATGGGAATAATCACATTGATAACATAGTCCCAAAACCAATTGCAGTGTGTTTCGCTTTGCATAATTTATCACATCTTCTAAAGACATCCTCCCTTAAATTTATCTTCCATATTTTCATGCTGTTGTCATACTGTATCATACAGTAAGCACCTTCTTCTCAAACTATCAAAGTTTTCAGACTCCAAAAAAGAGCCATCATAAATATTTGCAAAGTAAAAAAAAACTGACTTGTGCCGCAAATTGTTTAAAAAGTTGGGTGTTTTTTCATTAACAAAATTTGCTAGATAGAATTCTACTGATCTCGATAAAAAAACTATGCAATACATTCCTACAATATTAGGAAAAATGATAATTTACATTTGCACAGCAACCACCTACATANCACCAGTGAACACCTGGTTCACGTCACTACTCTTTGCTGACAATACATACATTTTTATGTCAAGATTGGAATCTGACAGCACTTATGGTGACTTAAATGAGACTATTCATAATGAGATATGTACAGCAAATAATCTTTCTTTAAACTGGGATGAATTAGTTTTAATGAAATTCCTTACATAAAAACAATAGAACTATGACCTTTTAATAAAATATAAAACTATGATTTGAAAGAAAGCCAGCATACAAAACTTTTTTTAGCTTACATATCGAGTCATCTTTATGGGAATAATCACATTGATAACATAGTCCCAAAACCAATTGCAGTGTGTTTCGCTTTGCATAATTTATCACATCTTCTAAAGACATCCTCCCTTAAATTTATCTTCCATATTTTCATGCTGTTGTCATACTGTATCATACAGTAAGCACCTTCTTCTCAAACTATCAAAGTTTTCAGACTCCAAAAAAGAGCCANCTGTTGTCATACTGTATCATACAGTAAGCACCTTCTTCTCAAACTATCAAAGTTTTCAGACTCCAAAAAAGAGCCAAAATAAATATTTGCAAAGTAAAAAAAAAACTGACTTGTGCCGCAAATTGTTTAAAAAGTTGGGTGTTTTAACATTTACAGGCCAATAGCTTTTTTTCATTAACAAAATTTGCTAGATAGAATTCTACTGATCCCGATAAAAAAAACTATGCAATACATTCCTACAATATTAGGAAAAATGATAATTTACATTTGCACAGCAACCACCTACATATTTGCAGTTATCAGGTATTTCAACAAACTACCTACTGAAATAAAAAACCTCGATAAAATAAACACAAAAATATTTAATGCTAACCTAAAAAATATCATCTGGAACATAGCTTTTTTATTCTATTGAAGAATTTACGAATATGCAATGTCTAATGCATACAATAGTACTACGTTTCTTACCTATTCACAGACTGTTTGTTAGTATTTGTTTGTTTTTAGCTCTTCTCTTGTAATCATGTGTTTGTATGATTTATAGTATCTGTAAAGACACATAGTATGATGTGATATGATGCATAGAAATATTTTGTATACGTATGTGTTTGTTTTGTATTATTGTTGACCCCGAGGGCACCTGCTCATCATGGGACTGCTGGGGCAATAAGGTATTTAATACATAAATTAATTAACTTTAGCAACACACAAATTCTGTGTATGCAGTTACAAAATGTCTTAGGTTTACACAGTTCCCTGCTGTGAAAGTTGTTAATTTTTTTTGACTGCAAGAAATTTGTGTTTGACAATGCGCTCAAATATAGTTTTTACCAAGAAAGAATTAACAGTTACAGTGTAAATGCCAGCCACTATTTAGCAGAGCACGGAATATGGTAGCATTCACTAATGGTGCCTTAATTTGACTGTCGATATTTGTGGATTTAGAATTACAGCTGCAAGTTCCAAGAGCTTCATAGGTTGTGTACCAGCTATGCACTTATGAATTTGGTGGTGCAATCCCAGCCAGTTATTTTTGAATATTTGTTTTATTACAGCTTATTTCTCGCGTAAGGTGAAGTGTGACTCGTGCAATCCCAGCCAGTTATTTTTGAATATTTGTTTTATTACAGCTTATTTCTCGCGTAAGGTGAAGTGTGACTCGTGCAATCCCAGCCAGTTATTTTTGAATATTTGTTTTATTACAGCTTATTTCTCGCGTAAGGTGAAGTGTGACTCGTATGAGAGCTGTTGAAATGGCACACTACACAGCATATTTTTGTCAGCAGTCTGTTAGAACAGTGCAATAGTGTGCAGTGTAAATGTGCACATTTATTCTATTGAACCATGAGTTACTCATTGTTTGGTGAATCATTTGGTTTGCTTGCTTTATCATTGCATGTTATTAGGTTTTGTGCATGTCCCATTATTGGCATAACGGTGACAAATTATGTTACATTCAATACTACAGTATATAATTTATTTATGTAGCTCCAAGAAACTGTTTACATACAAATCTACACCACTCTGCTTCCCCGAGTTCAAGTGACGAGAGCACACAAATGAAGCACATAATGGGCACACCTCCTGCACTCAATTTGCTGTACTCTGCAAGCTAATTGGTGGAAATTTGAATGTAATCAGTTTTCTGGAGCGTGAAATTGACTTTGATTTTAAGTTTTTTTGTGATATTATCTTTACATTTGTACTCCACAATTTCCCTGATATCCATTTATACATTAAAATTTGTACAAATACTTTGCACTGNTTATCTTTACATTTGTACTCCACAATTTCCCTGATATCCATTTATACATTAAAATTTGTACAAATACTTTGCACTGGAATGAGGCTAAGACGAATTTGTAATGTTATCAATTACAAACTTACTTAGCCTTTAACTGTTCATCTGCTATCATTAAATACCTTTTTACATATAATATGGTCTGGTGCGAAGTCTTTCACATACTGCTTGTCCCGATTTTAACTCTAAATTAGTTCACGTCATCACAGATTGCCATTTTGCTCTTTTAAATGGATCATTCAGAACAATATAAAAACAAATCATTTGAAGGTCCAGTATAACAGAAATATAAAAATACAGTTATCATGAAAAAATAAAATTATATCAGAATCGCCAGATGTAGTTAATGAATTCAATGCATATTTTGTAAATATTTCTACTACCCCAAATATGGCATACAGTAATACATCCAAATATACACGTTATTCATTCAAATCCTGATTATTTACTTTTTAAGCCAGTCATATCTGAGGAAATAAACAAAGTGACCAATGGATTAACTAGCAGTTATTCATGTGGATATGATGATTTATAACTATGGTATCGATAAAAGAGTTTTACAAATTGTTGTTAATGTCTTGTGAATATTTGTAATAAGTCACTAGAAACAGGCGTTTTCCCAGAGATTGAAAATTGCAAAAGTAATCCCAATTTTCAAAAAAGGTGATACAAATTTGACTAGTAACTACAGACCTATACATATCCTTCAGCATTTTCAAAATACTTGCAACAATTGTGANGTGATACAAATTTGACTAGTAACTACAGACCTATACATATCCTTCAGCATTTTCAAAATACTTGCAACAATTGTGAAAATTTATTGATAATTTTTTGTGCTAAATTTAATTGTATAAACAGTCTGCAGTTTAAAATTTTTTTTTCTACGATGAACGCTATACATAAATTGTTAAATGATATTGCAAAATGTGTAGAAGGTAATAAAGTGGNGTGATACAAATTTGACTAGTAACTACAGACCTATACATATCCTTCAGCATTTTCAAAATACTTGCAACAATTGTGACAATTTATTGATAATTTTTTGTGCTAAATTTAATTGTATAAACAGTCTGCAGTTTAAATTTTTTTTTTCTACGATGAACGCTATACATAAATTGTTAAATGATATTGCAAAATGTGTAGAAGGTAATAAAGTGGCCGGTGTATATCATGGCTTGAGCAACTCATCATCATATAGTAATTATATTACTTTGGGGATCTGCTAACAAAATATTAGCACAAAAAAGGCCGTTAGAATAATCTTGAAAGCAATTAGGTATACAAGTTGCAGGCCTTTATTTAAAAAAAATAAAATTATCATCATACACGTCAATCTACATTTTTGAAACTTGTTCACTCAAACAAAAACCAATATAAAAAAAAATTCTGATTAACATAACCATCTAACAAGGAATATAAATAAGTACAGAGAATATTATCACCTAACAAATTGGTATGAGAGAAGTATTGTGTTCAGAGGAATACAGATATACAATAAACTACTAGACTCAGTAACATCCCTAAACTTAAATTTTTTATTAAAGATCTNACACGTCAATCTACATTTTTGAAACTTGTTCACTCAAACAAAAACCAATATAAAAAAAAATTCTGATTAACATAACTATCTAACAAGGAATATAGATAAGTACAGAGAATATTATCACCTAACAAATTGGTATGAGAGAAGTATTGTGCTCAGAGGAATACAGATATACAATAAACTACTAGACTCAGTAACATCCCTAAACTTAAATTTTTTATTAAAGATCTNTTCAGAGGAATACAGATATACAATAAACTACTAGACTCAGTAACATCCCTAAACTTAAATTTTTTATTAAAGATCTTCTGCCGAGAAAGGTCTTTTATAGTATGAATGAATTTGAGCAGTTGTTTAACACACACTTAAGACACATAATTAACATGTGTGGATGTGATGACAATGTAATAGTATAATATTTGTACCGTACACAATTGTCTTTTGTGCAATGGATATGCTATGTACCATCTATGAAGGCCACATTCTTGACAGTNATTTGTACCGTACACAATTGTCTTTTGTGCAATGGATATGCTATGTACCATCTATGAAGGCCACATTCTTGACAGTCGATCGCAGTGCCAATGTTTACTTTTCGTTTACGTATCCATTCACCATCAACTGGCTTTGATGCGACGAGTCAGCGTGGCCAGTAGGTGCTGCTTCGTGCGGCAATTAGTGAACTACTTGGGTGGCCGCGGCAGGCGGTGAGAGGTTTGAAGGGTGGGTGTAGGGTCGTTCGTAAAAGCTGTACACAAAATATATGTTACTTTAAAAATTATGCAGAACTCGTGAAAAATAAAACTATTAGTAGCTGTTTATAAATATATTATATAAAGCAAACTAACGCTATTCTCTCATGGCTTGTAGTGCTTCGAAAATAACCCCACAGATGGCGCACGTGCTCCGAGTCACATTTTTTTTCTCAAGAGGTAGCACCTTTGAAAAATTTACTGTTGTTCTATTACTGGCTCAGAACGAAAGGAATATTTTTCAGTCAGATTATTAGAAAAAATAATCCAACAATATTATGCAGTATTTCTGGGTGCTTTTGGAATTAATATCAAACCTGTAAGGAAAGCCTGGGTAGAGGGGGGATAAGACACGGAAAAAGTTTTTGAAATTGCACTTCATCTGGTTATGGATTGTTTTAATGCGACTAATTTTGAACACCTATACATTTCTACTTTAGCACGAAGTTTAGTTTTTAACACAAAAACTTCTGCTTTTATGACCATGTAAAATAAAATGTATTAATTAACCTTAGAACTCTTTAGGATCGCGTATTTTCGACTGGTCTAATGTGTGTCAGCAGTGCACCCAGAATATCCAACACAATATTAACTTTTGTTCGTTCGTGCATCAGCTGATACAGGATTTTGTAAATGGCACGTAGATTGTTTTGAATACATCAAATTGACACTCACTGAATGTCAGAATGTGGCCGTCTTATATGAAATGAACTATATCAGTGTANGACACTCACTGAATGTCAGAATGTGGCCGTCTTATATGAAATGAACTATATCAGTGTATATAGATATTGTATATTAAAAAAGAATATTTTTATACAGTACTTATAGGCTTTTCCTATATCATTGAGATGCTAGGCACAATGTACGATATTACTGGACAAAATAAACTCGAACTCTTTGAGCCNACTTTTGTTCGTTCGTGCATCAGCTGATACAGGATTTTGTAAATGGCACGTAGATTGTTTTGAATACATCAAATTGCCACTCACTGAATGTCAGAATGTGGCCGTCTTATATGAAATGAACTATATCAGTGTATATAGATATTGTATATTAAAAAAGAATGTTTTTATACAGTACTTATTGACTTTTCCTATATCATTGAGATGCTAGGCACAATGTACGATATTACTGGACAAAATAAACTCGAACTCTTTGAGCCNACTTTTCCTATATCATTGAGATGCTAGGCACAATGTACGATATTACTGGACAAAATAAACTCGAACTCTTTGAGCCATAACCTTCATTACAATTAACAATAAACGTGGCACCAGTAAAAATGTGAGCTATAGGTTTTTACGAACTCTGCATACTGCGCCAGCAAACCATTGGCATAAACAAAACCAACCTCAAATGCACCTAAATATGACAATTTGTTATAACTAATGGACATATGAAAAGAAAGACCATTAACATTATTCAAAAATTTCAGAAACTCCTATATACTGCAATGATACAAACAGGCGAACCTACACTAACACTGTTAGTTCGCAAACTGCCGCGAGCTTTACTAAGTCTACAGGTTACATCAATGCAAAAAGAAAGCAGTTACCAGACCTGTCTATACGACAGCAGTAGCTGTCAATGCCACCCTGCAGGGACAAAAAGAATTTCCTAGTAAACATTAAAAAAATATAAATTGTAATACGAAAAGAATTAACTACATTAAACATTAATATATTTCCCTGCAAATGATTTGCTTTAAGTTCTTAAATGTTTAACAACAGTTATGAAAATGATNATTAAACATTAATATATTTCCCTGCAAATGATTTGCTTTAAGTTCTTAAATGTTTAACAACAGTTATGAAAATGATAACCTAATAGATTTTAATGTTGCTTGGTTGGTGGCAAATAATCTAGCCAGCAAAAAAGAAAAATGGCCCAACCTTACATGCTCCTTGTTCCATAGCTCATAACCGATACATAAGGAACGCAAATAAATTGATGCATGAACCGAACTAACCTTCAGCAAAATAATTTTCGGAACAAAATTAAGTTTAATACATGTTATAATATTAAAATAAANTGAACCGAACTAACCTTCAGCAAAATAATTTTCGGAACAAAATTAAGTTTAATACATGTTATAATATTAAAATAAATGTAATTAACAATTTATAATTGAGAATGTGCACCATCCATAGTGATACAAAATATTTCATGTAATAATCTACGAGATAAATTGTAAACAAAAATGCTTATTAAACAAAATAACAATATCTTTCACTTCACCTTTTCATTCAATGTTATTTCACGTCAGTATGTATGTCATTAAAATAACAATTTCTTGAAATAGTGTTTAAAACTTAAGAAAATTGTCTCTATGGGATGATCTGCGCGAGAAGTTTATCACAAAGGTTTTCAGCAAGTTTGTAACATTCCTTCCATCACACATATTCCTAATTTCTTCTTAAAATGTGAATATGTTTCAAAATTTCTGAGTATACTTTCAATGTAGAAGCTGATGACTGTCAAAATATATCCAGATACATAATATTTTCAGTATCTACAAGCATTATTACAATGTTTGCAACAGGTAACTCTTCCTGTTGCTGATATTTTACCATCAAAATGACAGAAATAAGTTAACCAGTTACTGATAATGCGATGCCTGGTCGATGATGTAAAGATGCATTGAACTGCAACTATTATGAATCATAACTTTCCCAAGCAATTTTTCAAAGTTTATGAAAATAGCATTCAATATTAGTGCATAATTTCCTGTCTGTTGTGCATATTGAAATAAGTAACTCCCCAGTTTTTGGCAGAAACACAAGTGGCATTTTATGTCTACTTAATTACTGGTAGAAACTTCAACAAAAACAGATATTCAATCCCTATTAAAGTTTGCTTTGACCACATAATTAATATTTTTTTTTTACCAATAATGCTAGTAATTTTAATGCACATCATTGTTTGGTTTACTTGGGTTACAAAAACTTGCCGAAAGCATTTTAAACTAATTAAACCAATTAAAAAATATTGCGGACCATTAAATCATACATGAAATATCGAATAAGTTACAATTTATGGGAAATTTGGTAANAATAAGTTGCAATTTATGGGAAATTTGGTAATTAGGCAAAGGAACAATCTCTGAATTAATTTTACTTTTAAATAAGACTTTCCTTTCGTAATAAAGCTTTTATTTGAGATGAGAACCTGCAATGCGCATGCGGAGTACACCTGGCAACAGCAAACTTCGACAATCCCTTGACTAAAATTAGTTCCTCTCTAGTCGGGGTTTATGAATACGATATAGTTAGTGTAGACTAACCTCTGACCTACTCTGAGGAAGATGATCTCTGGATAATCCTTGGACTTTGGACTATCATCTGACTATGAGTAGAGCCCTAAGTGTCTAAGTAAACATACACAAAACAAATATTTAGAATATACATGATAATATTTATCCTAAAAAAAAAAAAGCTGTTTTTAATAAAACCAAAGTAAGTTAGGTTTTTTTAAAAAAAGAGTTTTTCAAATCCTGGGATGGAATGAACATTTATTAATGTACCTAGGCCTATGCAACATCTCTAAAACACCAACTGTCTCTAATCTTTTTAATGGGTGTATTTATTTCAATGCATCCACACCATTAATATAAACTTCTAAGTGCACATAAATCTAAATACATATAAATCCAAAACCAGCAACAGCATACATAAAATTTGTCAAGTGCAAAATATTCATCATACATTATTTTAGGGTAGCATGAGTCTCGTCTGAATGTTTCTTACTCTTTTAGGTTATTACCAACTTTAAGATTTATTTTCATGTATTATGAAACAGGATATCCACCAAAATTCCATTTTGGAATTCCCTGATTTCCAGGCTGAATCATACAATTTTCCCTGACCTAATTTTAGGAATACTAAAATCTTTTATAACGTATTTTTCTCCGCTGACAGATTAGGACCTCAGTGAAGTCTAATAAAATATAACAATGCCAGATATCAAGCCGGCAGAGACATTTCTTCAGGTACTCGCTGCTTAACACAAGTTCACATACTTTATTTTGTACGCATAGACCCAATGTCACTTGGGAAAGCTGTATTATTGCTAGTTCACAAACTTAAAAATTGATTTCTTAAAACTTAATATGCTCGTAATTACATTATTATGTATTAACACGACTGAACAATTTTCGCAGGGTAGTAATTATTTATATTTTTCCTGATCCAGGTGAAAATTCCCCGACATTTCCTTTTCATATGAAATTGCCAAACTTTTCTGTGGGTGGACAACCTGTGTAATCTTGAATTATATGTCCGCATACCTGCAAACTTTAGGAAATCATAGGTAATTAGGAAGATTTTGTAAACACAATAAAAACCATTCAATTTCTGAATAAAAATTACACTTAACAATGCAGACTTACCATACATACGATCACTTAGCAAGAAAAAGGCCCATCACGCTTTACTACACTAATGACATAACTAAAAAAACCTAATATGTTAATAATTTATTATCGTTGCACTTTCAGTGGAATGTGAGACTAAGCATCGGAGCACAGCAATTTTAAAGATATAACTAGCACCTGTAACTTTCTTCAAGACCTCTGCATTGCGTTGTTAGCTTAATTGGTTAAAACTGCACTAAAATAATGAACTAAAACTATATTCCCACTTACGTTAGAGCACCATGGAGTCATATAACTTATCTATTTTTGTTATGTTGTATTCTGCTGCTTGTGTTGAAATTGAACACTCTGGATTTAAAGAAGCAGCTGTGGCTTTCATTAGGAATTCTGCACTAAAATTTTGTTCANATATATCGCCCCCCTTAGAACCCAAATCGCCCACCGGGGGGCGATCGCCCCCAGGTTGGGAACCACTGGTGTAGACTAACCTCTGACCTACTCTGAGGAAGATGATCTCTGGATAATCCTTGGGACTATCATCTGACTATGAGTAGAGCCCTAAGTGTCGAAGTAAACATACCCAAAACCAATATTTAGAATATACATGATAATATTTATCCTAGATTCTTCTAGAAAAAAAAAAAAGCTGTTTTTAATAAAACCAAAGTAAGTTGGGTTTTTTTAAAAAAGAGTTTTTCAAATCCTGGGATGGAATGAACATTTATTAATGTACCTAGGCCTATGTAACATCTCTAAAACACCAACCGTCTCTAATCATTTTAATGGGTGTATTTATTTCAATGCATCCACACCATTAATATAAACTTCTAAGTGCACATAAATCTAAATACATATAAATCCAAAACCAGCAACAGCATACATAAAATTTGTCAAGTGCAAAATATTCATCATACATTATTTTAGGGTAGCATGAGTCTCGTCTGAATGTTTCTTACTCTTTTAGGTTATTACCAACTTTAAGATTTATTTTCATGTATTATGAAACAGGATATCCACCAAAATTCCATTTTGGAATTCCCTGATTTCCAGGCTGAATCATACAATTTTCCCTGACCTAATTTTAGGAATACTAAAATCTTTTATA
Organism: Clitarchus hookeri; assembly: GCA_002778355.1. Taxonomy (NCBI): domain Eukaryota; kingdom Metazoa; phylum Arthropoda; class Insecta; order Phasmatodea; family Phasmatidae; genus Clitarchus; species Clitarchus hookeri. The sequence goes on along the minus strand of NQII01003235.1, from coordinate 215,627 downwards.
ACGTATTTTTCTCCGCTGACAGATTAGGACCTCAGTGAAGTCTAATAAAATATAACAATGCCAGATATCAAGCCGGCAGAGACATTTCTTCAGATACTCGCTGCTTAACACAAGTTCACATACTTTATTTTGTACGCATAGCCTGTGTAATCTTGAATTATATGTCAGCATACCTGCAAACATTAGGAAATCATAGGTAATTAGGAAGATTTTGTAAACACAATAAAAATCATTCAATTTCTGAATAAAAATTACACTTAACAATGCAGACTTACCATACATACTATCACTTAGCATGAAAAAGGCCCATCACGCTTTACTACACTAATGACATAACTAAAAAAACCTAATATGTTAATCATTTATTATCGTTGCACTTTCAGTGGAATGTGAGACTAAGCATCGGAGCACAGCAATTTTAAAGATATAACTAGCACCTGTAACTTTCTTCAAGACCTCTGCATTGCGTTGTTAGCTTAATTGGTTAAAACTGCACTAAAATAATGAACTAAAACTATATTCCCACTTACGTTAGAGCACTATGGAGTCATATAACTTATCTACTTTTGTTATGTTGTATTCTGCTGTTTGCGTTGAAATTGAACACTCTGGATTTAAAGAAGCAGCTGTGGCTTTCATTAGGAATTCTGCACTAAAATTTTGTTCATAACGTAAGCTTGATTTCCTGCATTTCAAAACCGAAATTGATTCTATAGTGTCATTAGACATGGAGGATCTGAACTGGGTCCTGTTTTTTCCCACCAAACTGAAAACATGTTTGCATTCTACATTGCTATGAGGAATGGACATTATTCTACATATTCTTTTGTATTTTAAAATGCCATCAACACCACGAATCCTGGATAACTTGGCCCACTTAACATCACTATCTCCTGTAGCACTAATGGCTGAAATGTCATCTACCTGAAAAGTTGAGTATTGTTTTTCAGTTCCGTTCATAGCTGCATCCCTAGTTTCACCTTCTTGGACAGGAAAAATCAAAGGAAACGAATCCTTAAAGTAGCGAACAGAAGAAAAGTTGGTATTGTCGAGATTATTCACTCTTGCCACTGTTGCATTTTATTAAAGACTTCATTTCTTTATGGAGAATTTGTGAACAATGTAGTCACATGCTGTAACAAAATAAGTCTTGACAGATGCAAAGAAAACTACCATTTCCTTCTCTTCAAGTGTTTTCACAATGTTTGATGCTTTACTTCCTATTACTAAATCTGTGTCATCTTTCTGATTCTGAATANATCCTGGATAACTTGGCCCACTTAACATCACTATCTCCTGTAGCACTAATGGCTGAAATGTCATCTACCTGAAAAGCTGAGTATTGTTTTTCAGTTCCGTTCATAGCTGCATCCCTAGTTTCACCTTCTTGGACAGGAAAAATCAAAGGAAACTAATCAAAGTAGCGAACAGAAGAAAAGTTGGTATTGTCGAGATTATTCACTCTTGCCACTGTTGCATTTTTTTAAAGACTTCATTTCTTTATGGAGAATTTGTGAGCAATGTAGAGCAATGCTGTAACAAAATAAGTCCTGACAGATGCAAAGAAAACTACCTTTTTCCTTTTCTTCAAGTGTTTTCACAATGTTTGATGCTTTACTTCCTATTACTAAATCTGTGTCATCTTTCTGATTCTGAATAGNTCTTCAAGTGTTTTCACAATGTTTGATGCTTTACTTCCTATTACTAAATCTGTGTCATCTTTCTGATTCTGAATAGATTGATAGTTCACTTCAAATAATTAGAAACTTTTCACAGCTTTTGCTTTCACAAAATTTGATAGCAATGCTTTTAGAAAATCAAGTAACAGTTCTCTCAAAANTTTTCACAGCTTTTGCTTTCACAAAATTTGATAGCAATGCTTTTAGAAAATCAAGTAACAGTTCTCTCAAAATATGAATTTAAGGAGATACTGACTGAAGAATTAAATTCATTTTTCAAATGTTGGGAGGACACCTAGAAGAAGTGAACAAAATGCTTTATTTAGGTCAGAAGAAAGGAGCATAAATAGTTTTTCTTCCAGATTTACAAAAGGAGTTGTATTCTGCAGAATAGGAGTATCATTGTTCTCTTTTGCTCATCAGTAGCAGAACACAAATTATTCCTTTTCTCATTTATATTTTTCTGACATATCCCATCAGAGGTTGAACAGGATGAGGATTCTAGTTTGGGAATTTTGTAAGAGGTGAGACTCTNAATAGGAGTATCATTGTTCTCTTTTGCTCATCAGTAGCAGAACACAAATTATTCCTTTTCTCATTTATATTTTTCTGCCATATCCCATCAGAGGTTGAACAGGATGAGGATTCTAGTTTGGGAATTTTGTAAGAGGTGAGACTCGAAGATGAGGGTTTCTCACTTACAACCTCTCCCTTAAAGAAACCAAGCAATGGTTCTCACGGTTCATAAACCCAACAAACTTCTTCCAAGAGAAAGCCATCTTGAACAGACATGCTCAAGCATTTTATTCACTTCTTTATCACGGAGCTCTTGAAATTCTTGTAACCTTTATTTTCTCTTTAAACTTTTTTCCAAATAAAAAACAGCCACACATATTCGTATTCACAAACAAATCCGGCAGCTATCAAAAACTCCACAGACGAAAAAATGCAACTCAAACAAACAATAGATATGAGAAAATCTATTGTCGCCCTCTCGTAATGTGATCTCTTGGATGCAGGCAAAATCAGTATCTATCTATATCGTCACACACTACAATTTCCTTGTTTCAAAGTAAAATTATGGCAAAAATAATTTTTTATTAATCAACAAAAATTGGAAGAATGTACGTATTTCCAGAAAACAATGTATGGCAGCTTTTTGCTGAAGACTTCCAGAAAAATCTGAAAGGTTGGCAGGTATGTATGTGTAATACATATAAACTCCAGTACAGTGGCATCAAGTAACAAAACAACCTGGCACCAACAAGCTGTAGTAGAAATGGCCTGCTACAATGGCTACGAGTACGGGCATGGTGAGATCATGCTGGTTGGGTCGGGAGGGTTGCTCTCTCTCTGCCTATGAGCAAGCCCTTATATTCTCTAGTGTTTGGACATGACAGAGAGAGTACTGGGCGAACTGTGCTGTGTGTAGTCGGGCATTATCCTTCTGGAATATTGCACCAGGATGAGTCTGTAGAATCTCATCCACACCACTGAACCGTCAATGTTGAGAACAGAAAACCCAGTCAGAAAACAATTAGGAAAGCTATTTACATGAAAGACAAAACACACAGAAGTAACATCTCAAAACAGAACTGTGCAGAAGCACATCGAAAAGACAACACAACACGGTAAGAACTGCAGCACGCAAAGAAAGGAATACGCTGCTCAAATACGTACTCCCATCACACATTAGCCATACCTCGGCAGGAAAGTTAAAAGTGCAGCAAGCATGCAGATACCCGCGACACTCCAAAAACAAGCGGCGCACAATCACTGAAGTGCCGCAGGCATCGCAGAGAGGCTGAAGTTCTCTGCACAGCATTCTCCCCGTAGGCGAGCGAGTTAAGGAGGACAAGCTTGCCAGGAAAGGCACAAACATTGTGAATGAAGCAAGCTTGTTGGTCAGTAGGAATGAGTGCCACTCTTGCTGCCAAGAAACGCAAATGCCCAGTCATACAGCATGCAGCACACAGGAACACCAAACCCACAAGGTGGAAGGCTGTATGCTTATTTCGTGTCTGTATCTGCTGCCTCATTATCAGCTGTCCACATGACCAGGCATCCACAAGAAAAAATTACTTGAATGCCTATTTGCTCAGCCACCACCAGTTTACCATTATTAAGAGAAGAACTGGGTGGGGCGAGGAACCACACATTGTGTTGAAAGGGCACCATTGAATCGGAACACTCGTACGTTGATAAAAAAAACTACCATATTAATGCCAACACAACGTACCATTATGCAGTTGTGTAAATCTGGATAATAACTGTGCAATTATCCAATGAAAGACGGCTTAATAATTTAAGACTTTATGTGAACGTCTTATTGCAAGTTAACAAAACTTTGGGAGCTGAATGACCACACCACACAATTTTTTTCACATACATGTATCCGTACAAATATTTACCTCTGTAGATACCTCCACTAGCGATGCCTATCAATATTTTGTATTCACAAACATGTACATCATGATCAAGTTCTGTCAAACATACTGATTTTCGCAAAACATCCCAAGATTAGCATGTGCAGCCAGCAATAAAGGAACAGCAACCTATTTCGCAACTCTTTCTTAACTTGCTTAAATTAAATTAAACGACTGAAATAATATTTAAGCACTTCCAAGGAAAATGTGGCAACTTTATTAGTTGTCTTAGAACATAACCTTGTTTGTTTTTCACAAAGTCCATCATGCCGCAAGACATTGAAAATAAAATTTTTGATTTCAAAGATTTTTAAAAGTGTGCAAACCCTGTCTGACTTCAACTTTACAGGTCAGACCTAGCCACGGTAATTATTAAGTTAAGTAACTTTTCTGGAAGGAAAAAAAAAACCCCCATAGAAAATGGCACATTTCCATTCTACTAATGATGTATAACACGAATATATGAGGGGCATTAACGTACAACTAATTTCGTAATATGTGTCCACCTAACAGAACCTCACCCCACGATGGGTGAATCACTATTTTACATTTTAAAACTAACCTAGGATTCTAGGGTTTTAGGGATTTAAAGGAACTGTAAAACACACCAAAAGAATATCAATTAACTCACCTAGGTAGGCGGCTGGCCTCTGTCAACAGCCAATTCAACCTTACCTCACTCGACGAAACACCATGTTCCACTAGAACGCCACATACGTGAATATAACACCTGAATATTACGCACTGAAGCACTCGTTAATAGGCGAATATAACGCACAGAAGCACTCGTTCTCGCTTTCTCCGTTTTAAATCGACCGGATTGGAACGTCACGACCCACGCCGGAAAAACACAATGGCTACTAAGCTGTTTCAAAAATTGTCCGTTAAATCACATGTGACACAACAATATCTACAAGCCAATAATGTGACTGCAGGAATCATGACGTAACCAAAAACCACAACGACCTAGCTAAACAACTCATACTTTTAACTATTTTATTTAATATGTTCCACTTATTTTAACATGAAACCCCCCTGAATGTTAACTAGGTAAGCCGTGCAGAACCCATTAATGCAACTTTTGTTGGTCTAGGACGTTTCCTTCAGAAAAGTCACCAAACTTAATGATTGCCCTAGCCACATAAATTAGAACGCATTAAAGAGAACATACAGTTTTAACATCACAAATTAGATCACTCGTTCACAAGAAAATCTTTAAGGAAGTTTTGACTTATTTTGGTGCTGGTGCATGTGGATGGAATTCAATTACAACACACTTATCCTATTTTTTAAAATAATATTATCGTCACTGACTTGGAAACTTGTAAAATGGAGCGCACAATTGTAAATAAGAGGTTTGAAGGTAGAGTTACAAAATTAATTATAGAATTTAACTTTGTATGATGGCAAAATATACACATTTCACACAGTAAATTTTAAAATGTGACTTCAACATTGCCTCGCTGCTCACTCAAAATTTACCACTAAACTGTCCTTGGTTTCTGCAAGTTGTATTCATACTTACCTCAATACTCACCTGAATGCCTCTTGTACCACGCAACAATTTTTTAAACAGCATAGTTAACTGAACTTTCAAGACATTTTTGTGGGCCCTTAAAAGGGCCCGGGGAAAAAAAAAGAAGGGTAATGGGGTGGGGGAAGAGAGGTTGTTTTAGGGTGGTGGTGGTGAATGTAATGCAGGCTGAGCACGATAAATGTACGACGTAGAGGATGAACTGGGAAATAAGTAAACAATATGAACGTGATACAATCATCTTTGGCAAAGAACACATGGCGTATGGCATGAATGGAAAGAAAAATGGCGAAAGAAAAATCAACATAAGCAATATAAAAGAGTCCATACACAAAATGAGATATGAGATCTTGCACTTTGTAAAAATATAAACATCCATTCACACAAACTTAATAATAATTAAAACTCTTTCAGCTTCCCAAATATAGGCCTCGAATATTGCACAGTGCAAACTTTTTTTTTTGTTATTTTTCATTGGAAGACAACTTCTTGCACCCGCTTGCGTGTCTCTCCAGAGTTTATAAGATTCTTTTAAAATGTGAATATTCGCCGGATTTGGTTGGTGGAGAAGCTGAGAGAATGTCCTTTGTACTCGACTAACAGCTTGATCCATCTGGTCTACAGTGACAATAAAAATCATCATAAAGTTAGTGTTTCCCTTGGTCCTTGATAATAAAATTTTTGAAAGCTGAGATGTAAACTCGCACTGCAAAATTAAAGATGGGCAAATGCCTGCTCTAAAGATGAGCATTAAAAATGCATGGAATGTTTCCTTGCCCACCAAAAGTTTTCCCGCAAGTCTTTACACCATGTCTCATTACGTTCGCTGCACTGTCACCTGTCCTTTCACTTGCACAAGACTACTGTTCTGCCACACTTGTAAAACCAGTCCACTTTCAGTTCTCTCACACACAACCAGTCATTAACAGATCCCATACAAAGAGAGGCAATTGACACGTGTATATATATATTTGTACCTTTTTTATATCACACATGGAAGGAACTTTGTTACCTGAGTATTGGCAGAATCCTCCACGAAAAAGTACAGAGAACTGCGAATGTCACAATTTCGCTGTCCTCCAGCAATAACAGATAACATTTTCCCATGTCATAATGCAATTCAAGTTTACAAGGCACAACTTTCAGCATCACAGACAATTTTAAAAAAATATGCAAGTACGTCAACAAGTTACAAAACCCACGACCTTTTTTTTTTTTGACTAGATACTAATACATATTTGTCATGGCTCAGTCTCGCTAGGTCGTGTCTCTTGGGGACTTTTTGAAACACTAACTTACCATAACATCTAGAAATAAAATTCTCTTTTATATTAACAAATACTACAACACACATCTGATTCTGAAAAATACACACACAAGTCTAATACAAATGTCTGAAGACAAAATCGTGTTACGTACCATGCACAGAAATCTTTCGCAACATGGTTTACACATATCTTATCACAATAAAACCATTTCAATAGCCTACAGTTTAACGTTAATATAATGCCATGTTAAAATTATTCCAAGTTTTCTGAGCTGCAACATAACAGCAAAAATAGTAAGCACATATGTTAGCAGAAAAGAGCATTTACGTACATCAACATAAGTGCAGCAATTATAAACTCAACATCCTTATATAAATGGTACATTTTTTCTAGAATATAAAAATACACAAATTAATGGAAAAAAAAAAAAAACTGTACCCCATGTTTTGTCCTGCAGACTAATTAAGATTGGACATTCTAAAATGCACATTGCAGAAGGTTCAGTTAGTGTGATAAATGTTACTTGCAGCAGAACCTCTATAGAAAATTCCAGGAATATGCAGACATATTTTCTTTCTCTGTATAGTCCAAGAATATTAACCAAAAATAATTTGTAAATATGAACATAATGATTCAATTTCTGGCCTCACGTGAAATTTTAGTTCCCTTAGTGCAGGACTTTCCTCCCGCAGGCATGACTGATCTGTTCATGTCCAAGTCACAAGGAGCACACTACCCCTCCATCCAATACAGCAATTAAATACTGCAGCCTTCATATTAAAAATTTACTGGTGCAAAAACCAACCATCAAATTCTCAAAATTTATTTCTGATAAAATATTGAGCTGAATGTTTTGTCGCCCGCTCTAATATTTCTATACATAAAACAAAATATATTCTATAAGAAACACCCGCCTCAAATATAGGTAGAAAACCCACGTATCACGGTGGTAGTTTCCATGCATGGATGCTGGTACTGTGGAAGATTTAGCCAACTCCTGGCAGTTTCCATCAACATTTTCGTAATCGATAGTGTACAAATTTTTGATGAAAGATTTCCTAATACGTAAAATTTTGACAACTGTAATTTTACTTTTTTGTTTTGAGAAACAGCGATAACACAATTAAACAAGGGCAAGAATAGAGCAAATTAAAAAATAAACAATTAAAAAAAAAACTGAAAATTTTGTTTGGTGATGCTAATTCAACATACGTGAAATTTTTTGTTAAACATCTGTGTTTATTTACCACAAGTTACAGTTATCGCAAAAAAACTATTAGGCTCTGCGCATAAACCGAAAGTGCAAAATTTGTGAGAAGTCATCCTAGAAATACAATTGCATAGATAGCATACAATAGCATTAATGTACTCTCATTTGCTAGTGTGGTAGTAAGTACCAGGTGAGAGAGGTTATTCCATTGAAACCTCCATAATGCTATATGCTTAGATATCAGGGCTTGTGGGGAACATTGCATCATTGCACACCAACTTTAATAGGTAGGCAGTGGGGCTTCACGTCTCGTCGACAGCGAGGTCATTAGAGACTGAGCAAGTTGCTCAGGGAAGAGGGATCGGAGAAGGAATGGGACGGTATCGGCCATGGCCTTAGTTAAGGACCCATCACAGCATTCGTCTGGAATGATTTCAGGAAACCACGGGGAAAAAGAAATCAGGATGGCTGTACCGGGAATCAAATCCAGGTCCCCCCCGAACGGCAGTCCAGCGGGTTACCATTGCGCCAATCCTCTCGGTCTCGATTTTAATATAAAAGTTGCCATTTTGAAGGGTAAGATATATTATTTTAATTTTCCAAAATGATATGGATTAACCTCTGGTTTGTAACATCTACTGAAAATTTAAAACCATATACTATCAAGAAGTACACACATTAATACTTCATAGACTGGCAACACAATCTGCGTAAATAAGATGGTGACAGGCAAGTATCTGATTGGAAGTAACAGGTACAATGTAGAAGAAGAAGACAAAGAGTTTCACTGGAGAAAAAAACCGCATCCGCTACCCACTCTCAGACCTGTCTCTCCTCTGCTAGCGCGGGGCCATGGCCGGTGACGCGAGGAGAGGAGTTGTGACGCCAGAGGAAGGAAAAAATATTGACATGATTCAAACTTTAGAGGGAAGGGGAGAGGTAGGTGCCCTGCACGTGCACAAGCCAAACAGATCAATAATTTGGCCTTACTCGTAGACGCAATAATATTGCAGCGGTTTTAAATCTCACTCAAGTGCACAGATGGAGACTCGTGCAGAGCAGAACTGGATCTGTAATAATTTAGCCACTCTCCTAGTCTCTCATCTTCAACAAGTAGCCTATCAAAGTTCACACAATACTCCTTTTGCAAGTTTGGTTTCTGAATTACCATACCCCAATCCATTCAAAACATCTGTTCATAAATTGACTGAAAGGTTTTTAGAATTAAATCAATTTTGTGCAGGTAATTAGACCTAACCGTCAGAGGGAGAAAGTTCATTTTATGACAAATTTAATATAAATTTTTTAAAATTAAAAAATTACATAGCATGATTCACTCAGTCTTTTAAGTCTCAAGTATTTATAATCTATTTTTTATAATAAACCTTAAAATTGTCACAACCTAACGAACAAATTAAATCAATGGCATGTATCTCACACAATATACTTGTATACTTTCTTTGGTAAATAATTAAAAGTACCTATAAGTACACTGTAAAGAAACCAATATATTATTTTATGAACAACTAACTTATTATTTTATGGACTTAATAATATTAAGTTCGAACCAAAAAGTTGTTTCAAATATTTGCATTCCTACTATGTCAATAAGCATACCCTCACACTGATCTGCAAACAATGAATACCAAATTTCACTGTTAATAAATTATTTCAAATTGTTAGCGAGAAATACTAGGGGAGATGAGAATTATGAGAACAAAAAGATCTAATTCCACATGGAAATAAACCAACAGCCAGAGCTGGAACTGGTGCAAACAGATCCAACTTTCGCTCTGTAGCGGAGCAAACCAAAATTGCTTTGTACTAAATACAGGTCTCCAACAGCCAATCAATTGACACACAAATCAATCCTACCACAAATTGTAAATATTTATTGTATCCTATAAATTTTCTCATTGGCAATTGAATGTACGGTAGAACCCTGTTATAACATTCCCACATATAACAGTGATCATATTTTTCACTTTCTTCTTATGACATCAGTGTTTTTTCAATTCCTTGCAGCATCTCAAATGCAATTTTTCCCTTACGCAAAATTTGAGACATATTAACAACGTAGTAGCCTCCAAATAGATACAGAAAACAGTTTGAGGGAAGTAATAAGGATTTTAGAAGTGACAGTCCCAAAAATTACTAAGATAACCAGGAGTAGATGAGCGAGCAAACCCTCAGAATACACTTCAATATTAATTAATTGATGATGCTATGGTCCATGGAATTCAGATAACGGATATTTTTGCATCAAATCATTCAGATGAAGACAAAAATACACAGCAATAATAAAAATTACTTGATGTTACTTTCTCAAAATTACACTTTTTGGATAGTACCAATATATAAATTTTTTACTGAGAACTACAAGTGTTCAAATTATCGTCCAAACAAATATTTCATCTGCAAAATCGTCAGCTGGTGTCCCGCCTAAAATCACACTTTTCACTGTCACAGCTTGCCGTATCAGAAAGAAAATATGTATAGTGGTAGTTACAATCTCACAAAGTAACTATAACCCTCAAGATATTAAATTTTGCTACACAGACGGAATAAACCAAAAACGCGTAGAACAATTCATAAGCTGGCATGTGGCAAAAGACGCAGAAGCCATAGAATCCAAATCTAATTTTCTTATTAAATACATTTTGAACCACTTTATGTAAATTCCCTGACATTTTCAGGTTTCTCTGCTGCCAGGCATCCATAATTAGTTTATAATTCAAAACCTAATACTAATAATGTAATAAAACATAGTTACAATCTCAACACTAAAAAATGGAATTCAAAGGAAGAAAAAACTATTCAGTATATTAAATAAAAGCATATTTAAGAACATTTCTTAAATTTTATATTCTCAGCTTGACTTTTTAAAATTAATTTTGTAACAAATAAGAGGAAAAAAAAGTACACAAAACATTAAAATGACCACATTTTTCACCCAAGAGAACAAGAAATTCACAATTTTTTTCATTTCATTCTAAAAAGCAAATGGTTCACTTTATTTTCTACATTAAAATTTGTTTTCAGAGCAATATTGTATTTGCTAATCAGAACTGGATGATTGTAAATAAACTTCAGAAAAGAATCAATATAGGCCTAACTGAATAAGCAGCCACCCTGCAATACCATGACTGGGCAGAACAAAAATTCTAAGGAAACCCAAAAAGGACAATTACACGAATATTATAATTTCTATTTGGCCTAAATAAATACACCCAAGAAAATATAAAACTTTAATAGCCAGAAAATGTATGATTTAAAGAAGCCATGTAAAAAATAGCAACAACCAGATATTAATGCGAGAGGCATTCCGCAGCTTAAACTTTAAAATTTACGTCCTTATGTCACTGCAGGAAATTCTAAAAATGCAAATGATGTTGAGAAATGATACGGACTGTACTGGTACGTAGGCAGGCCCAATGTCAAGACAAAAGAGTCATTAATAACCAAACTGACTGCATAGTTACATGGGACATACTGATGACAATCATGCCAAATGATTGGCAATACAAAATATATTTCAACACCCTTTCATAGACATGAGCAATGACTAAACATGAACTACATAAACTTAAAACATCCATTTCCTTGGCGTCGAAGAGGTTTTTTATATTTCCAGTTGAATGCAAGTTTTCTGCTTGCATAGATATATTCGTTAACTAAACAATACTATCCTAGGTTTTGACGACACCAATGGCAGTTGACTGGTCATCATTGAAGCAAACTACCAGGAGATGAAAGTCAAATTGCTAGTGTTGGCAGATATAGAAAAATTAACACAAACAGAACATAACATCAGGATTAGAAATAATCCAGGAGAGATCTAGAATAACTAAATGCAATGGAATTTCCCAAAACTAGGGAAGTAAAATACTGAAATGTCTCAACTTGAAATAAGAGTAAGTGATCCCATCCAAGTTGGAATTTTATTTTTCACAAATCAGATACACATAATATATTTAGTTGTAATACCACCGAGATCGCAGGGCATTGCGCAAGTACATTTTATCACACCAGCAACGATTGCTGTTGCGATTATCAACATGTAGTTTCTGATGCAAAATAATCATTCCCTTCTCAGCAGTTACAAGATGGAAAATAAGTAAGGCAGCAAATGCATAACACTTAGGAAATGTTGAGATGCTATTATCCAAACTGTAGCATGTTAGAAATTCTGATAAGCCTTTCAACACTAAGTTTTGACAAAAAAGTATCGAACGACCCCTTCCCCTTAATACTAGTTCCTGCTTACACATTATATATTAACAAATTAATGTCCAGAGCACATATGCTGTGATGATTTAATCTGCACGTCTTATTTATACATTTAAAACGTCTACAAGTTTTACAAAGCTTTACTTTAAGGGGAACCTTCCCTGGCCACATTGGTTTGTCGGTTTTTCTAGCGTGTACGTGTGTTTAAAAAAGAAAATCCAGAAAGTGCCCTTCTACCCAACCTGTTGTTGACCTTGCACAACAGAACAGACATAACGACTGAACTACAAACTCATTATTAATATTAATTCTGTCAAAACCAATACTGCAACATGTATGAGTATGCAGTTCAGTCATGTTTGTACTGTTGCGTAAGGTCAATACAGGCAGCCCTCTACTTTCGCGCATTGGTTTCTTACACGTAAATTCGACTTTCGTGTGTTTGCTTCGTTCTTTCGTACATAACAAAAAAAAAAAAAAAANATATATATATATATATTGCGCGCATACCTCCACGAGAAACGTAAACATCAAAGATATATGTATTGTTTATATTCTGTAGGTTTTGTGTTCGCAAATAATATTGCAGCAAAGTTGACTTATACTACGTAAAGACCTCTGGTGGGGATATACGGAACTATGTTTCCGATATAACTGAACAAATATGCAGCTGTATGTCTGATGTGTTACTACGCTATAGCGATTCTACGTATTTATGCCATTCCTGTTTAGAACTTCCGTTGTATTTATTATGGTTTTTAGTTTCCTTTGAAGTTAATTTTATATCCATTGTTTTTTTTTGTTTATCTATTGGCGCACGTACATAATTATTACACTACGCAATGAATAACAAATGTTAAAATGAAAGTAATGAAGATTCAGTGTGTAAGAAACAAAGAAAACATGTTTTAAATAGTGTACAAACGAAATTAGACATTATCGCGCAATCGCAAAGTGGCAAATCACTTGCAGCTATAGGACGGTCTTTCAACCTGAGCCGACCCACTGTGCGTTCTATTGTAAAAAGTAAAGGAAATATGAGGGACTATGTTATAAATTCGGGAAATCTTTCTTTTAAAATAATTTCAAAACGGCGGGGTACAGCGATGGAACGGTCTTTAAAAGTGTGGTTAGACTATCAAAATGTGTCTTTTCAATTGTTTGAACTATTAGCTATATATTTAAACACTTTTAAATAACTTTGATGCATGATCTTGTTTCTTTGTGTGTAAATATATTGTTTTGAATATTTTTTTTTTGTTTAGTTAAGTTTTTTTCCCCACCTAGGAACGGAACCTCATTCACCACATTAAAATAACGGTTCTACTTTCATACACAAATTTAGGAACACATTGTGTATGAAAGTAGAGGACTGCTTGTATCTAGTTGAGTTTAAGGGCACTTTCAGAACATTTTACTTTAAAAACACACACACGCTAGAGAAACCAACAATCCAATACGGTCATAAAGCAAAGGTTTGAAAAACGTTCACATTTTTTAATACGTACATAAAGAGAGAGGAAAAAGAGCAAATCATCACAGCACAAGTGCCCTGGAAATTCTCAGTTGCAGTTTAATCATGTAATGTGTTACTGGAGGGTTAGTGTTTTCCAGACGAGTGGCAACCACATAAACAGGCTACTTTGATGTACAGTGCAACTGATACAAAGACAGTCTATGTAAAAAAAATAAAATAAAACATGGCATTAGAGTGTACCTAACACCAGCCTGACTTCCTACCAATTAAAGACTATATATAAGCGGAGTGTCAAAATGACTTTACTACAAGCCCAGGTTCTTAAAGCCCACATAAAAAGGAATCAACAAGACAAGCACTTTTCCAGGCCCAGACTACATCCTGTGGCAGGACCAGGCCCAAGTGGCGCAGACTGGCCGGTTTAGTACATGCTTCTCCATCACCCCAATAAAGGGGCCTTTTGCGAAACAGAGAATGCAGCTCAATTCAACAGCTTAAAACGTGTACAAGAGAAGAGCGGAACACGAGGTGACCCGTGCATCCCGAAAGAGCAGCAATGAATATTACTTAAATTAATTCACAAAGTCATATCTTTCTTTTTAGTATGATGACAGTGTAAGTTATGGTCACTTTAATAAAATTATATAAATTTATATATTTGGCCTAAACAATCCTATAATTCACCACATTCATTTTTTTATATAAAATAAATGAGTTGAAAGACACTGGCATCCAGAACTGTGTAACTTTAATTCATAATTTGTACTTTTTTTTTTGTATTTATCNCCTTCCCACCAACAAACCTTTTTAGAAACTAGACCCTAGTTACAAAAATTCAAAGTGAACACATCAAAGTGACTTATAAGGCTTCTAAAAATCAAATTTATAAGTGCCATTTAAAAAGAATTCTCCCATTATTTCAAAGTTTAAAAAATTGAAAATTCCCCTAAGTTTACACAACAGTCAACAAATTGTCACATGCCATTTTTCACTGTGACTCGTGTTAGAATTAGCAGATTTTGTTAATACAAAAGATGCNTAACTTTAATTCATAATTTGTACTTTTTTTTTTGTATTTATCGAAACTAACTTTTGACCTGAGCCCAATTATCCAATTGATTTAAAAGACTAAATATTAAATTTCTCCAAACTAATTTTAACCTTCAAACCACATAGTTGCATAAATGATTAATTCTGATAAAAAAAAAAAGTGTACAGTGTTTGCACAACATTGTTCAAATACCAAATAACTGTGGTACATTTCTTTGAAAATGATCAGATGTAATTGGCCTACACGATTCTAAAATAATAGTCTAAGTTTGTTATAAATGAACATTTGTGAGCGCAAAACTTGAAACTGCCAAACGTACCCAAATTGAAACTCACGAAACTACAAGCAACACAATGATTTGATCAATTCAAACATTGCCTTGCAGCCTAGGCTCTAAATGTAGAGTTTACTAACTGTAACGTCTCCTCAGGACTGTCTAGTAACAAATGTCCAGAGTACAGATTTATACCAATTTCTGCAGAACAATACGGGGTATTTCAAAAGCAAAGACCTATTAGCACACTTGTGTATTAACAGCTCTATCCTAAAAATATAACTGTTATGCTGCAATCACTCAACATCAATACACTGCACTTCTACGGTAATAACATGGCACAATGCAAATACTAGATTAACTATATATTAAGGCAATACATCTGCCGCTTTCCAAAATAGACGCACCAACCATTCTGGCCACACGAGGGCTAACATCAAGAAAGAACCACTACTATAAATGTTAATGAATAGGCCTAAGAGTTTTAATACTGAAAACTTACAGCAAAATACAGAACATCCATAGTCTGGCAGCAAATTTTTGAAATATTTATTTAACTTTACACAATAAAAGCAGGATACCAGTAAAAAATAGCCTGAATGGTTGGAAAATGCAGAATAAAAAAAACTTAAACTTCAAGATGATATGTTGCAAATCTGGACTGACCGTTAGTATGCGCAACAAGCACCACCAGTACTGAAACTGAATTAAAATACTTTTAAACAGTAAAATTGTTAAAGAACAGTAGTTCCTAGAGATACAGATACCTATGTTTTAGCTTAAATCCTCCAATTACATTACACAAAGAGTTCTCAGCCTAACAACTTTCAATACTAAAAGCAAAAGATGCAAGGAATTGCAACTAGAAAGCAGGCAATGGCAGATCTCTTGGAACAATGCAACTAGGCAATATTACACAAATTAACACAACTTACACAAACTTTGTGCTGCGGGCACACACATGCATAAGATTTTTTAATGAATTTAGCATCAAACGACTTAAATTGTACATACATTTAGTCTTATACACTATCCAAGTTACAAATGTTGACTCTAAACTCTAGAAAAAAAATGCAATCTTTGCAAAGTTTATTGCTGCAGATTAAAACTACAAAGATCAAACATTAGTTGCACATGGGCAAAACAATGGAAAAAAAAGTGTACATAAAGTAGACATAATTACTAAAATTTTGTAACACATGCTGCAGCATAAAAAAAGTCCTAACTTAGTTTAAAGCTTAACATTGTCGTGCCCACAGGTTGTGCATTTATTTCGTCTCCCATAAAACAAAATCTACAATATACCATGCATCTACCATGATCATTTTACCATTCATCCCAACATTCACAGATTCAAAGGGCAGTTTTAAAAGCTTACGAGAATTTTCTGTTGCCAGTGACTGTATCTATCACTCACTCATGCCGACACATTCAGCAGCAGTTTGAGTTGCTTGGAGATATCCCTGCACCTGTCCGCCCTCTGTGATGGCATCAGAGGAAACGACCCCCCAGTTGCCATACGCACGGACGACGTCCAGTGCATCGGGGGCTTGGGCAGTGCAGTTGCCTCGGGAGGATCGCTGAACTTGGGGCCGGCGTAAAACGCTCCGAGCACCGGAGACGTCCCGGGACTACTCTCTTTGGACGGACTCTGTCTCGAACGTATCTTGGGCGAGTTCCGCTTGGTTGAACTTAATGCCAGCTGTAACATTGCCGTGTTGGGCGCGCTGCCCGCGCTCAGTCTCGAGGAGCTGCTGTTCGCTCCCTGGTAGCAATCGGATTTTCTGTTTCTCCCCCTTGGCGGAGTCACTAAGCTACTGAAATACGTTGTACTTTTAGAAATCCTGGGCCTCACATGAATCTTCTGACTGTTAAGGGACCCAGAGTTGCCATATTTCTCGGCACTTATTTCGACCATTATGACAAATCACGGTTCTAGGCAGTGAATTAAAAAACAGTTGTAAATGCAAGGTCCGGAAACGTATCCACAGCCTCCCACACAATACGTTCTCTGTCCAAAACTTACTACGCAGTTATTTTCAAACTACTTTCAAACGCACCGTTTTGATATACCGCAGCATTGAAATGTCCAACACTAAATTGCATTGAAGTTGCATATATTTTATGAAAAAATGACGATATCACAGTTGACAGCTGTGTACAGCTTTGTTATAGAAAATGGCGAACCTGAAACCAACACCCGAATTCATGAACACACCAGTACTGACAGGATAAACAATCAATTTACTTACAATAATAATACGGTCTTACCTTCAACATGCCACGTACCGCAATCACCAAATTTTAGAAACCACACAAACCACAAAATAAACAACATAAACACAATATTCAGCCAACTGCTTCACGACCTGCAGCCACTTTCTCCTCTCCAAACTACTGCCACCAACTAATGCGATAGAAATCCTTCCACGTCACAAAGGAAACGCAGGACCAATCATAATATTAACTTTAATCACATGACGTATCAGTAGAGGCACACTTACTACTAATCAGACAACACTACATCTAATTTACGATAAAGTTTAAATAAGAAACTGAGTAAAAACTTGCAATTTTTATAAACGAAAAACGAGCGGTCTGAAATTGTTGTTGAGTTATTGAATATTTTCCATCGGGTGTGGTAGAATTTCAACACAACCTCCATCGCTGATTGGCCCGTTGCGTTTCCGTGGGCGTGGTTTGTTTAGTTTGGTACGAGAGGTCGTTTGTGACGGCCATGGACGTGCGTGGTATCAGCAGCGTTCAGCAGTCCCACGGGGGGCGGGAGGGGTAGCATGCTGCCCGAACCAGCCCTGTAACGCAATCAAGACATTACGTAGTGCAGCGAGGGGAAAGCTGAATCATTTAGGAAAAATCGTAGAAGTCATACTGATTCTTCGTGTAAAGAAAGGAATTGCTGTAAAACTTCTTTTGTGTTAATAAAATACTCTAAAAAGAGCTCCAAGGAATAAAAAAACTTTTCTGGCACTTAACGGTAGTTAAAGAACTTGGTAAAGCTACGCTACTTGCAGCTATAAACGTAAGTAAGCGTTTAACATTACATTTTGGCACCATATTATAAAATTAGTACCTAAAATAATTTCGGCATGGGTCTTGTTTCGGCCAAGTGAACAGCTCGTGGTAAAATATTTTGTGGATCAATATCGGTACTGTCCTTGATGGCATTGCACTATCAGTACTATACAGGCTCGTGTCTCTCCTTTGCTTTGTTGTGGAAAGACTTAAGATTGTCGCAGTAAAACTTCTGATTATCTTATTTCATATGTAAAGTTACCTGGACGAAATTATAATGGTAGAAGCTATTGACACATAATTAAATCAAGGCCGGAAAGAAAAATCTTGGACGTCAAAAGAGTCGGACGCCCAAATGTTTATTCTTCCAATTTATTTGGATTTGTAGGTGTGTACCGTGAAACCAAATCGCCACAGAATAACTAAATTAAAAGTTTTATTACAAATTATCGTGCTAGAGTCCTCTATGTGTAGTATGTAAACATAATTATATGCATGTAATTAAATAATTAATATTTTGAATGGATCACGTGTTTATGCAAACGGTTTTGTTTAGAAAAAAAATTTAAAGTAAAAATCCAGGAAAACGTTTTTAGTTAATGTACAGAAATTGCGTTATTATCATTATAGGCATTCTTAAATTCAGACTACATCCAAAAATAAAATGTCATGGGCAGCTGTGTAATTATAAACAAACAACTTAGCGTTGATGACATCACACATATTACTGGTTTTCCATACTCCTACATTCAAGGCTGTCTCTCAATTGACCCAGACACATATTTCTCAAAGCAAAAAGTTTGACAAGTGACAAGCATAACTAGTGACAAGTAGGTACTAGTGAAGCTATTCTGTTTCCTAAAGGCTGTGATAAGGAATAAGTAAAAGTAACAAGTTATTGACAAGTAGGTTTTTAAATTCTGACAAGTGTTTCACTATAGCGTAGTGGATAGTGTCTGTGCTTATGCACTTAAGGTAGGATGTTCATGGGATATGGTATATTTTGGTAAGAGTGGTGGTTGGTGGGATGCTGGTTAGAAATTGAATTAGCTACACTAAGGCAGTGGCAGCTAGTGAGATGTTTGAGGGTAGGTAGGGATTGGGGTTCCACATTTGTGGATAGTAGGACGTGGGTAGGATATCAAAGTGTAGGAAGGGACCAGGTGCACCTGACAGAGCAAGGTAGGAGGATTTTGGGGGATCTGTTAGGTAGGGAGACAGCTGGGTGTTTGGAGAGAAGTAGGGTTGAGTAGCAATCTAAGGGTGAAGGGGGAAGGTATGGGGTTTGGACCTAGGATTTAACTGTTTTAATCTAGCCTAGGATTTAACTTTTAATCTACCCTGGGATTTAACTTTTAATCTAACCTAGGATTTAACTGTTTTAATCTAACCTAGGATTTAACTGTTTCAATGTAACGTAGGATTTAACTGGTTTAATCTTATCTAAGATTTTAGTATTTTAATCTTGCCTAGGATTTTAGTATTTTAATCTTGCCTAGGATTTTAGTATTTTAATCTTGCCTAGGATTTAACTGTTTTAATCTAACCTAGACTTTTAGGGTTTTAAAGTAACAGTAAAACATACCAGAAGAATGTGAATTTACTCGCCTAGGTAGGCCAAAACAACGTTAATTCAACAAACTGGCAAACGTCCAGGTGACACCCACCACATAGACGACTGTCACGCACAAAAGCACTCGTACTTGCACCCTCCATTCTTAATTCACAAGCTTTCGCAAGGTCGGATTCGGACGTTACAACTCACGCGCGCAGTAACACTCCACTCGCCACGAACAGCACTGTATGGCATCTAAACTGCAACTAATCTACGTTAATGTCTACACATCCACAGCAACCAGGACTACACAACATGGCGTCCGACGTAAACAAAGCGGCCAAACTCTTATATTATCTATTTTATCATTACATCCTCCTAAATATGAAACAGGTAAGGTGTACGAAAGCCATTTATATAACTTTTGTGGGTCTACTATGTCTCTTTCAAAAATGCAGTTATTCTTTACAATTACCGGCTAACAAGCAGTGGGACAAGATGGTATAAGGAATGGGACCCTTAAGTTTGGTGGGAGAGAGTTGTGGTAATACCTAGAGGTGTTTGGTAGATCATTAGAGAAGGGTAGATTGCCACAATGATTGAAGGAGGCTTTGGTGGTCCCAATCTATAAGCAGGGGGAGGTTAGGGTATGGCCTGGCAGCTACAGACCAGCGAGTCTCGCATAAAATATGCGTAAGGTAATGGAGAAACTGGTAGTGCAGTGCGTGATGGAGATGTTGGATGAGAGGAACTGGTTGCAGGAGTATCAACATTGATTTAGAAAAGTCTACTCATGTGAGACACAACTGGCTGGACTGATAGAGGTGGATGCATGTTTCATCAATTTTGAAAAGGCATTTGTTAAGGTGCCCCATGGGATATTAATGAAGAAAGGGGATGAGCTACTTGGTGACAAGGGGAGGGACACAGAGGGTGAAAGTAGGTGACACCTTATCTAATGAAGGTGTGGTTACATCAGGAGTGTCACGGGGAAGTGTGCTGGGTCCCTTGTTGTTTACCATAATGGCACATGACATGGTTGTAGGGGTGGGTGGAAAAATTACTGTACACAGAGGAGGGTGGGGAGGCCAGTTAGCAGGCTGTCTGGTGTTGGCGCATAATGCATGGCAGTTTAGAAACATGTTACATGTTCACCCAGTAACCATGATGTGTGGGGACTGCACTGAGAGTTGACAGGGTACAACAGCAGCAGCCCCGACTGCCCACTAAGCCCTTCGAGACGGTGTTCCTCGACCTCATGGGGCCCAACTCCGTGTCCTCAGAGGGGAAGAGATTCATCATGGTGGTCACCGATAACTTCTCCAGGTGGGTCAAGGCATATCCTGCCAGTAGCGCAAGATCCAAGAGTGTTGCGAAGATCCTGCAGATCGACTTCTTCCCCAGGTGGCACGCAATTCACGAGCAGGAAGTGGTGAGAATTATGTATCCGTTGGGGAGTGCGACACCTGAAGACCCCATGGAGCGCTGCAACCAGGTGCACAAGGCCCAGTTGTGGCTCCGTGTAGGCGACCAGCACACCATCTGGGCCAACCATCTGCCAGTCACCCTCCATCGGCGCGTCAGCACTGCCACTGGCAAGTCACCTGCCAACGTCCTGCTGGGCCGCAACCTCACTCTGCCTGGTAAGTTTGACTGCCAGTCAGCAGTGATGCCAGACGTTAACGGCGTCGGAGGGAGAACCAAGAGATACGCACTGACTAGCGAGACTACATCTCACGGTGGCTCCCGACCACAATGTGATCACCACCTCGACTACCTACCTTTCTGATCTGACTCGGCAGAAAGACTGTCAAGGTGCACTGGGATGACCTGCGCCTGACACCAAGTGATGACGACGACGCACCAGGTGCCCCATGATGGTAACCCTGATGTTGAGGTCCGTCGACCAAACACGCGGGAGGAAGGTGTGTCAGCACCTCCGTCAGAGGAGCATCTACAAGGGCCCAAGACGCCTGGCATCCAGGCGCCCCTCGGGGATCGTAGAGGCGGAAAAGTCCCAACATCGCGGATGGCGTGGCACCCACCTCNACTGCCAGTCAGCAGTGATGCCAGACGTTAACGGCGTCGGAGGGAGAACCAAGAGATACGCACTGACTAGCGAGACTACATCTCACGGTGGCTCCCGACCACAATGTGATCACCACCTCGACTACCTACCTTTCTGATCTGACTCGGCAGAAAGACTGTCAAGGTGCACTGGGATGACCTGCGCCTGACACCAAGTGATGACGACGACGCACCAGGTGCCCCATGATGGTAACCCTGATGTTGAGGTCCGTCGACCAAACACGCGGGAGGAAGGTGTGTCAGCACCTCCGTCAGAGGAGCATCTACAAGGGCCCAAGACGCCTGGCATCCAGGCGCCCCTCGGGGATCGTAGAGGCGGAAAAGTCCCAACATCGCGGATGGCGTGGCACCCACCTCGACTTTGGCCTCCACCCCTCTCATTTCGCCTGCTACAGGTGACACCCCGGGACCACCTGCCGCACTGTTGACGGCGTCAGGACAGCTTCTGGTGATGTCCACCGCTGGAGAGGGGGTGATTTACCAAGGCAGTGCCACAGCAGGAACATTGCCGCCAGCCGAGTGTCACAACCCCCCTCGGTCACTGCCCACCCGGGTCGCTACCGGTGGCGGTGGGGTCTGTGGAGAAGCAGCGGGAGCAGTGACTGTGGCAGCGAGGCACTCAGCTTCCCCCCGCGTCGCTCACGCCGGAGACGTCTGCCAGTGTGGGCAT
>NQII01003235.1:105148-192875 GCA_002778355.1 Clitarchus hookeri | reverse complement strand
CCCGGTCCCACACCGCAGCAGGCCGCCCGCACCAGCACCGTTCAGGGTCCTATACGCCCTGCGACCCAGACGTCGTGAGACCATGGTCTATCCCTGCTGCGCCTGGAAATTCACTGCCAGCAAACTGTCTCAGGGAGGGGGAGGGGGGTGGCATTTTACACAGGACGGCGTCCTGCCCTTCAGACCGTTTGCCGCGCCGCGCCTTTACTGCATCAATCTCACTAGTGTAGCTGCAGCACACCGCGAGTGGTGTTTGTGTGCGCAGAGCATTGCATGTGCATACCCCCTCCCCCTTTTTTTTTCCCTGATGGGCGGACGAGAGTGCATAATGGCAGACCCAGCATATATATAATTTGTAGAGCAATTTCAAAGCAAGTAATTAAAAGTAAAAGAATGACACGGCGGGCATGTGGAAGCTCAAAGATGCCCCTGTAAGCGTTTCAGTGCTTTTATTATGTTTATTGGAAAATTCATGTATTTTTCACCTCAATTGTTTCACCCTCATTTCATGCTATCCACATTTAAATTGTATGTGTTTATATGCAGTGTAATATTATGTATTTATTTATTCATATTTTATGTAAGGATTCATGTCCAATTAGTTGTGTAAGTGTTTTAGTTCAACAGAAAGTAATGCAGGGCAAGCCGCGTGCCGCCATTGTGAGCTTGCCAGATTGTTGCTGTCGAGTGTCTTAAGGGGGTGACACGCACCATGTCACGCTCTGGGTGCTTTCATGTTTTTGCACCAATCATCTTTGGCTGCAATTGTCTTGTGTAACTTACTGGAACCTGCTCTTTTCTGCAACTGGAGACTCCACCCCTTCTTCTCCGGGAATAGCATTGCCCGCGGAAGCTTAACACACCTGTAATTCATTGTGGCGCATACCTGTGTACTTTCGCAGTTTTGCCTATCTGGCGGGCCGCAGGCCAGAACCAGTCTAAAGTTTTCACCTAGAGTGATGTAAAGTTTTGTGCAAGAGTAATGACACGTAAGTTTTCAGACTTTGCGTTTTTCATTTCAAGCACTGGCTCACGCCAGCCAAACTGCACAATTTTTGGAAGTCAAACACCGAACGCCCGGGCAGCCAACGTCCTCCACAGATCGTCAGCTCAACGTACACATCAATGTCCCGCCCATTGTAAAATTTCTGGGTCCCGCACTTTCTCAATCACAGCAAAGAAAACTTAACACAAGATCACGACAAAACCATATGTCCATAATTTTAGCCTGATCATATAAATAATTTTTAAAATCCAGAAAAATTTCACTTTTAATGGAAAAATTTCATTTTTATGTTATACTAATATTGTCTTGGTGCTCATTCAAACTGTCAAGCTGAAGTTCAGTGCAATAACTGCAAAATAAAAAAATAAATTGAATCAATTTTAACTTAATTTTAGCTTAATTTCAAAGCACTGTAACAAGAGAAAAAAAAAATGGGGGTGAAATTTTTTTAGGATACTTCTCCACTGGTTGTACGTACTGTAATTTGTGTTGTGTAAATCTGCGATGGTGACCTGACACATTTTGTTGCAGTCTGCCAGAATTGAGATGGAGTGGCTCTTAGACATTCGAGCACAGTTGCTGTGTGTTGGATGTCTTCCTCCCAGATGTCAGACCAAATTACATCAGCCTTAATGAATTGACCAGTTAGGCCACTTAGAACACTAACCACAATCGACTGGAAAGTGGAGGGTGCTTTTTAAAAAACAAAGGGAATGGCAAAAAAAATTAAAATCTGTATCTGTCTGGTGCTGTGAAAGCAGTTTTGTGTTTGCTAGATATGTTGAAAGCCACTTGCCAGTATCCACTTCTTTAGTCAAATGAAGAGATTTTTTGCTTTACCAAAATATTGAAAGCTTGATTATGGTAAAAGTAGAATGACTTTTAATGGAGCACCGTTTCCAACTAAGCAACTTGCAGAGTTCATAAAAAAAATGTAGCACATGCACTACCAAAATTGCCAGGAAAGTGTAAGATTTGCATATAAAAGAAGAAAAAAAAAAAGCATATACAGGTTGTCCAACACATGGAAAAAGAAGAAAAAAAAAGCATATACAGGATGTCCAACACATGGAAAACAGGGAAAATTTAAATAATGTGCTACTCTGCAAAAGTTGTCGGTTTTGTGAATACAGTGCCAATTAATTATAAGCTTATGCTATTTAAAATTTGGATTTTTAAGTTTGTGAACTGGCAATAATAAGTTTTTGCCAAGTGACATATAGCCTATGAGGGTTATTATTCAGAGTAGCTGCTTTTCTGAAGGAAACGTCCTAGACCCACAAAAGTAGCATAAATGGGTTCTGCAAAGCTTACCTTTTTAATATTGATGAGGGCGAGATGGTAAAATATGTAGAATGTACTAAATAAAATAGATAAAAGTAAGAGCAGTTCCTTCGCTTTGTTTACGTCGGACGGCATGATGTTTGGTGGAGGAATGCTGTAGTAACCGAAACAAATGCGCATCTCACAGTCACCTTATTGGCTGTGGATGTGTAGACGTCACCGTATGTTAGTTGCAGTTTAGATGCGAGACAGTGCTGTTCGTGGCGAGTGGTGTGTGTGTGTGTGTGTTGCGCACGTCCGAATCCGACCGCGCGAAGGCCGTTACTCTGGATAATTACCGCCTATATGTACAAAATAAATCTCTTGTGTTTTTGTAATGGGAACTTGTGCATACATCGTGAGAAATATAGATGAGATGAATAAAATGTTGGCCCCGCATGGTTGGTCTGTTGCAGTGTAATTTCATTTTACTTTGCTTATAGAATATTTGTTCTGTCAGCGGTGGAAAAATATTTTATTGGAAGATTTTGGTCCTGAAAAAAATAGATCAGGGAAAATGGTAAGATTCTGCCTGGAAAAAAGGGAATTTGGAAATGGAATTTCAGTGGACATTCTGTTTTTGTCCATTCACTGTTACTTCCAACTTTTCTGTAGCCCTGCTAAAGATCTACTTCCAAGTTATTCCTCCGCCTCATGCAGATAAAGCTTTACTAGTATAGAAAATTAGACCAAAGCTTTTGTGCGGCTAACTGTAATAATATTTTGCACACAAACTTTTTTTTTTCACTTCACATTACCAACATCTATCTTCTCACTGTTTTCATTCATATTAAATGTAAATTAAGTATTACAATTTACAGATAAAATATAAGTAAAAGCTCAATTTAATAAAAAAGTGAGGTATTTCTATGTTAATACAAGTATAAAATGCTTGTGATTCATGGCATATTTAGGGGAAAAAACCAAACATGTCATATATGGGGTGTTTTTTCAAAGGTTTGATTTGAAAAGTGTTAAGAACCCGCAAACAGACTAGTACCTGCACTACTATGTAAAGAACTCTGCGTGTTGGTCAGTCAGGGGCAGGGACGCCGCTCTGCTTCTACCCAAGGCCCAGCTTCACCTCTTTTGCACAAATTCTTTGTTTTTGCGTCATAATTTCAGATTCATAGTAGTTACCAACAGGACGGTTATAGAAAATTTATTTTTTACAGTTTGTTTAAAAAATGCTGTGCGTAATTTTAATTATGTGCTATCTGCTTGTTGTAAAAGTCAAGAACTTATTAATGAAATGTAAATATGTCGTATACTTTTTACAAGCAGATAAAACACAATAAGAATTACGCACAAAAATATAAAACAACTCGTAAAATGTAATAACCGTACATTGTCAGTATTTCCTATGTATCCTAAATTATGATGCAAAAACAAAGAATCTCTGCACAAGGGGTGAAGCCAAACCTTAATGTTTATGCTTGGTGGCAGTGTGCTGTTGGTTACAAGGTTGAGTGGGAGAACGCAGAAATGCAGTCTTCCATCCCTTTTACAAGCCAAAGTTTTTTTCAGAGTACTTTACTTTCTGAAGGGTCTATTGCTCTCTTGCGGATCATAATTTTTTTTTTCAATTTCTGTGTTAACTGTACAAGCCACAGGAAAAAAAAAGACACAATCTGTTGGTTAAATATAGGGACCATCGTGCGTTGTTCGATGCTTCGCAACGGTGATACGTTACGTGGGGTTTGTGGTGGCAAAAACATTCCTCTTGTTTAACGAATGTTGTATTGCATCACGGTCTTGGAAGTGATGCAACATGCTCAAAATCATCCAACTTCACCCAAAGGATGGCAGACTGTCGCACCTGCTGCGAGAGCGCTGGCATGTCGCTCATCATTGGGAATGTTGTGCTAATGATAGTGTCTGCTGAAGTTAAGCAAATAGAAATAGTTTCTTAAACGTAAAGTTATTTATGAGGCAGGTAAATGGCAGTAACCCTCCTTGCTTGCACTCTGGGAAGCAGAGTGGCATATATTTGCACCGAATCAGTTTTCTCAAGCTGTTACTGCAATTTCAACAATATTTTCATGTGGGGTTTGCCATTTTTCTAATGTTATTTTTTACACACACACACACACACACATATATATATATATATATATATATAATCCAAATTTTTATGAATGTCCTAACTTTCACTTTGATGTAGGTTGAATACAAAAAAATTAAAAGTTAAAAAAAAAAAAAAAGTTACATATAACCTAAAAATGTGAGTTTAGTTTCCTCCCCCCCCCCTCCTCAACATTTTTGGACACTTTGCAATTCTTCATAATGAATTTATTTAGAATTTAAGAAAGTACTTAATTCTGTAGTTTACTTATGATTAGGATATGTAAATATATTAATTTCAGTATTTCATTTGATATTTTGTTACCCCTCTTTCTTTTAGTTGGTTTTATGAACTTTTTTTCTCGTGTGTTGTTTTCAAATCTCGGTTATCATTATAGTGTTCTATCTGGGGGAGAGCACTAATAAATATCGCAGTGGATCGTACAAGTGATGTCCATGCTTCAATCAACAAAACAAAGTTGTTAGGAACATGAATGCTTATTACAGTGTTATGCCATTTTTTACTGACTAAAAATAAAAATAAACTTTTACTAGCTACTAATTTTGAATAATTTATTTAATGACATTCATACCGTTAAAGCGTAATTTTAAATATCAGCAATACTGCAGTGTTATATTTTATGTCACCAATTCATACTGTAACGCTATTTTTCACTAAATAAAAAATACTTTTCCTCAGGTTACGCGCCTAGTTGAGTCAAATTCGCAATAAAAAAAAAAAAGTAAAAATTATGCCGTGTTCTGATGATTATAAAGCACACATAGAAAAACTTGTATATCGCGATTCCTACTGCACATAGAAGTTTGGAATAGAAATTGCTATCAAGACCAAAGGAAGTTATATCGTTACTGGAAAATCAAAACTTGAAGATCTTATGGAAGATAAGGAGAAAACTTGGTGGAACAAAATGGATGTCCAGGCTCGAAAGCTTATTGTAACTACAATTAGTAGAAAAATGGTAAGTCACATTCTTGATTGCACAAATTCCAGTCAAATGTTTAAAAAGTTATGCTTGTTGTTTGAATGAGTAGAGAAAAATAAAACTGAAGAGTACTGGCAATATTTCTTCATGTTTTAGTAAATTGGTGTTGAAGAAATGACCTTTTTGTGCCTAGAATGGATAATGTAGTGTATAATCTTAAGTCCATGAAACAATCAGTCGCAGACAAAATAATTATAAATTGTTTAATAGCAACTCTTCCTTACCGTTACCTAACTGTAGTTGTGTGCGGTGGAACTCCTTTGGTCGAAAAAATTTTTGAATCGTACAGCATGAATTACAAATAAAATTACTAGAGAGTGAATTAACAGTGGTATTTCAAGCCAAACAAAAGAACAAAGAATATAATACCCTTAACAGAAACTGTAAAACGACACAAAAATGTTGGATATGTGCTTCTGAATCTTGCGCAGCAGGAAAATGTCCAGAGACATTTCAGTAACCAAACCGAAGAATTTGTAAAATAATGCAGAATTAGTAAAAACAAAAAGAATTGTAAAGAATAGGACTGTTTTTTTTTTCCCCCCTTTTGCAAAAGTAAATGCATTCAAATACCGGTAATAAAGTATTCTTTCTCATGCATAATGAAAAAAGTGTGTGAAAAAACAATTTGTTGTTGACTCGGAATGCTTATCACAGATGACAAAAGTCCATTTTAAAGAATATTTACATAAACAGATCAAAAAACTCCGCAAAAGATGATCAGTCGATGGAAGCGTGTGGTACAGGAAGCATAGAAACGGAAAATTTTACACTCAAAAAAGTTCTGTACATTCCACAACTAAGCAAAAATTTGATCTCGGTAATATAAATAATTGAAAATGGAGTCTTATTTACAAAAGAAAATGTAAACATTCTAAAAATCAGACAGTATCGGGGGAAGGATGAAGAAAAAGTTGAACACAAAAGAGAAACAAGAGATGAAAATATTTTTAATGAAGGAAGAGCAAAAGAACAGCGACAAAGGAAAATGCCTATGAAACATATATTATGTAATGCTGACATACGATGAAGCAGTTTTCTGTACAATAAAAATAATAATGGTTAACTGCTATTACAGAGGAAAAAATATTCACTACAACGAAATCGGACATGGAACTTCATTGACGAAAAGGAAGCAGAACGTCATGAAATACTTTCAAACAAATAAATTTTTTCCATAAAAGATGATGGAAAATGTAAAGCTATGCTGGTAGTATGCGGATACGAGCAAAAAAAGTGAAATGGTTCTATGGAGAAATTTTTAGCCCCATGGTCAGTGTAAATTTACTTCAGATTTTGTTTGGAATGGCAGGAGAAAAAAATCTACATACTGAAAAATTTGACATAAAAACAGCATTTTTATATGGTGAAATCAACAGTGATGTTTTCATGAAGCTACCTGAACGTTATAATGTGTTACTGGTGTCAACTAGTATTAAATGGAAGTGGCTGTGTGTTAAATCCCCAGGGAGCCAGACCGTGAATAGGCGCACTGCCATGCGGTATGCAGAGACACTTGCAGTGTGTGACGTCGCCACATGGCTACTCAACATACATGCGTTTACTCTTCTGTTCTGCTGTTGGCTGCAGGGCAGACCTTAACTGTTACACAACGGGAGAGGTGTTAGTGTTAGACTACACAAATGGAGTAACTTATCAGAATCAGGTGCCATCCGGCATATAATTATCAAAAAAGTTGCATAACTTCACTTGAGGCGGCACAGAAAATACACACAGACAAATTACATTGCGAATTAGCCAAGCGGCTGCAACCAAATTACAGTGATGCCCCGTCTGATTCAGCTCGGGTGCAAAGTACAAGTTCACAAATGGCAAAAGGCCTTGCGGCGACAATTATTAATTAAGAGCCCTCCGAACAGTGGGCGGTCCAAAAGCCGGCTGTGGGGGCAAAACTATAAGGTTACAGAAAATTTAAGCAAACAGAATGACTGCATCAGTGAAGTGCAAAGTTGAAGCCGCCTCAGGCCACGAGGCACGTGTCCGTCCGGCACGAGCTCAGAGAAGAGACTGCCCAATGACAGAAGCGGAGCGTGTGCGCGCTGTCGGAAGTGACTGGACCACAAAAACACAGATGTAATATGAGCTTGGTTGAAAATTGCACGACAGCAAAATAATTATACTGGAATTACTTAAAACTGGCAAAACCCTTCAAATCACAAAAACATTCACAGGAGTACACTGGCAAAATAATTATATAGAAATTACTTGCAAATAACAAAATTCTTCAAATCACTCGGCCCTCGGGGCTTCTGCACGCACGCACTGACTGCACGACATGCACAAGGCTCGTGCGTGCACGGTCTGCGGTGACCTTATGCCGGCTGAGGGACGAGGTCGGATGACGAATGATAAAGGAAAAGTTTGCAAACTAAATAGAGCACTTTAAGGTCTACGTCAAGCTCTGCTAACTTGGTGCAATAAATTCAGAGACAATAAGAAAATTTGGGATGGAAGTTGCAAAGGGAGTCAACACTACTGTGTTGGAAAAAAGGGTCAAATGATAGATCCGAGATAGCAGCTGGTTACCGCTTCAGAGAAGCAGAAGGCAGTCTTCTGTATCTGTCAACAAGAACACATCCAGATATTCCAAATGCAGTAGATATTGTTAGTAGACATATTGGAAAACCCACAAAAGAAGATGTAACAGCTGTGAAAAGAATTTTCAGATATTTAATTGGGACTTTGGATAAAGGAATTGAATATTTTACTGGAGCAAACTCTGAAAGTTTACAATGTTTCTGTGATTCAGACTACATTTGAGACAGTAGCCTGAAGAAGTACAAGTGTCTTTGTAGTGATGTGTGCTGACGGACCGATCTGCTGGTGCTCCCGACGTCAGTCAATTGTTGCATTGTCCTCGACAGAAGCAGAATACATTGCTGCAAGGACATGGTGTACCTTAAGTCGGTGATCAACAGACTGCAGGGAAACAAAAATTGTACATTAGTGTTAACGATCAAAGTTCAATCAATTTAATTAAGACTGGAACAATTGACAAACAAACTAATCATATTAGATACCATTCCATACATGAAAAATATATTTAAGGAGAAATTGATATAAATTATTGTCCATCTGATTGTCAAGTTGCAGATAACTTTACAAAACTGCTGAAGAAAGTAAAATTTAATACCCATTGTAATACTCTGCTGAAATCGCTATAATTAGTAGGTATTAAAGAGTAATTTTAAATATAGGCAATAGTGCAGTGTTATTTTATAATTTGTTGCCAAGAAGACACAAATTCATACTGTAACTCTATTTTTCACAAAATAAATACGGTTCTAACACACAGAAGGCAACTTTGTTTCTATAAAATATTATCCTAATATTTAAAGAACATTTTTGAAATCTGCCCGCTGGCAGAAACATTTAGCTCTGTTTAATCACACTTTGTATTGCAATTGTGTATGTATTGATTTCTTCCCCATTTGATTATACAAAAAATTACATCTTTTCTTAACCGTAGTAAAAACATTTCAGCTTGTAACTTAATTCTTTTTTGAAGTGTGTGTACGTCTGTTGTCAGTTACTATAGCTGTCTTTGGAGGTTCATAACTGTTTGTACATGAATCCTTCATTAGAAACCAATAGATTATCTGTTATTTGTGGATTAGTGTATCTGTATAAAAATAGTCATGTTCTTTAGTTTTCATTTACATAAAATTTAAAAACTTAAGCATTTACATCTGGGGCTTTACTGATAGGTTGATTTATTTTAATTGCTAATTAGTTAAATTTTGCCATGAAAGAAAATTGATCATTAAACAGAATTATTTCCATCAAGATTGTGTTCAGAAATTTAACATTTTTGTATGACTTTGTAAAGAAAATATGAAGTTGAACTTTAATAATGATATGACATAAATGAATGAATTACACCAATACGTTCACCATTTCTAAACGTGCAAATGTCCACCAGGACAATAAAAATAGTACTGAAAAATAAATCAATATTCTTAATTTCTAGCTTTGGCATTTTGTGCAAACATATTGTACAAAACAAAACATTCTTAATTTTATTCTTTGGGCAAAATATTCACATAAACACACTATCTTTTGTTATAATTTTTCAGCAAAAAATAACAGCCAGAAAATATTTTTAAATTAATGTTTTAATGGAATGTATTATTAAAGTGTGCACTTTCACCATAGTAATTGAATTTGTGAACTTTGGTCCAGGTTAGTGTTCTGCAAGGACTTCTGTGTTCATAGACCTATTTCATAAAATTAAAAGTCTGAAAGTTATAAGAGAATTCATGTGTAAATTGTAGAAAGTTGGGTAAAATGGTTTCATAAAGCTACAAATAAACACCTACAGTTACAAGTAAAAAGTAATTTCTACAGGTAGCTGTGTAGTTTGGTTTCATAAAGATACTAGTTACTTACAAGAACTTGTAAATTGTGAAGTAATTCTACTTAGTATGAATACCTAAGTAGCATAGTTAACAATCTCAGTTATAATAGTATTTAAAAAGTACTATTTCTGTAATATTCACTGTTTGGAATCAATTAAGATTAAAACCATGTGTGTGTAAATTGAATCCATTCAATTTTCACTGTTTCAGACCATGAAAATATGTACAAAGATAATATTGGGGTTATGATATTACCATACAATTGACCAATTATTTCCCACATTACTTGAATGTAAGGAATAATTCTGTTTGAGTGCCTTTAAACTGGAGAATTTACTGTTGCCTACTATACATGTTAAGTATGTCTACAAATCTGGAAAAGTCAGGGAATTAAGTCTGGAAAATCTCTGTGCAAAGAATCATTACATTACATTACTTGACCAAAACATATAATGACCACCACTTGTGTCTCATGGTTTGACAATTTCATCAGCCAAGATTGTGATGGGATGTTCCCACATTTTTACAGATGTCAATTCTCAATTCAGTTCTAATCTGGTTTCGATTCTCAATCCTGGAATTTGTACCCATACTTAACAAGTTTTAATTTTTTATTTAAGCTTTTAGGAATTTTTTGTGGTGGTCTGGAACATTCAACCTTTCAAATTCTTTGTGCTGCAAAAATTGTGGAATTCTCTGCTGCGGTAAAATAGTTCCATATAATGCTTCAGTATTTCGCTTGAAACTCATGTTTCACCTCAACGACTATACAATTAAACTTCCACCATGATGAAAAACAAAGTTAAATTAACCAACTTCTGTTCGCCAAATAGCTATTGCTACATGAAATCCACCATTTTGCAAACATCTTAANCCTTTCAAATTCTTTGTGCTGCAAAAATTATCATCAGCTGCATAAATTGTGGAATTCTCTGCTGCGGTAAAATAGTTCCATATAATGCTTCTGTATTTCGCTTGAAACTCATGTTTCACCTCAACGACTATACAATTAAACTTCCACCATGATGAAAAGCAAAGTTAAATTAACCAACTTCTGTTCGCCAAATAGCTATTGCTACATGAAATCCACCATTTTGCAAACATCTCAAATCAAAACTTTGTACTAATTGTGTCTTAAAGAGTTCACACAGGCCCATGTGCATGAGCATGCACATATACAAATGTGTGCACACTATAAACCGTAGAACCAGATCTAGAAGAAAGGTCAGGGGAAATAACTTTTGGTGTGGAAAATGGNAAATTAAAACTTTGTACTAATTGTGTCTTTTAAAGAGTTCACACAGGCCCATGTGCATGTGTGCACACTATAAACCGTAGAACCAGATCTAGAAGAAAGGTCAGGGGAAATAACTTTTGGTGTGGAAAATGGGGAAAAATTCGGGGAATTTTTCACTTGTGATTTTCTAGACACTATGCTTGACAACATATACAGTGGCTTAAAGTATTCATCTTTCCGTAGACTTAAAGTTTACGGATATATACCTGACAGAAAATGATGTAAGGTGGTTACATCAATGCTAAATTATTTATTGTGCCAAGATACAAAACATATATAACAAATACATCTTTCTCCTGTAGGAACAGCATAGCATAAACAGAAAGTAGGTACATGTATCATATCACCCATAGTCTGCAGTATCTAAAAACATTTCTAGAGGTCGCCTTAAAATCATTTCTAGAGGTCCCCGTTTTATAGCCTTAATAACTGGTGGTCCCCTCCCCCTTTTTCTTATTTATAATTTACTGTAATGTTCATAACCATCATGGGATTGATTTGACTAATTTTTGGTTATTTATTCAGGTAACTTCCGCCATTCATCCAACAATGCCTTCTTCATATAATTTTTGTTCAAGATGATTTGCATTTGTATTATTTCTCGTAGAATATGCCACACATTCTCAATGGGGTTGATGTCCGGCTACTGTGGAGGTGTTGCCATCTAGTGTGGTGTGTTGACTTAGGCTGTATGTTTAGGACCTTTACCTCTGTGAAGACGTAGTCCCCATTAAGACCCGCATCGTTGACACTCTTCCGACGGTGAGACTTCTGACTCGTAATGTAGATTCTGTGGTCCATGTTACCATTGATGAAACACACCTGTCCGACACCACTAGCTCTCGTACACCCCCCCCCCCGACAAGTATGGAACCTACACCATGTTTCGTTGTAGCCGAGAGAATTTTTGTGTCTAGTTTACTGTTTGTTCTCCACCAAACTATTACTTGTCATCTGACTTAAAAAGATAACTTTTTTTTTCATTGGTAAATACAACTTTCCTCTGGTATTCATAGCTGTAGTTTATCTGTTCCCTAGTATAGGCAAGTTGCTTTAGACTGTTAGTCTAGTCGATAGGGCTAAAAGGTTTTCTTGTGGCTGTTTGGCCATTATATCCAGTTTCATTAAGCACATTTTGTATCAATTGTTCTGCGACGTGCTTCCCTAATTCCAGTTCTACGTTAGCTGTAATCTTCAGAGCACTCAGTTTTGGGTGTTCTTTAACTTTCCTGAGTATATTTTGTTGTTCTCTAACCATTGTATTAGCGAGGAGACAACTTCAAGCTTTCTTGCTATATATTGTAGTTTCATGAAACCTGTAGATGGGTCCTGTTTATAGTTTCCGCTATATCTTAGAGGCGTTTTCACTTTCAGAAATTCCTTAATGCAGCTTAAGGCTGCACAAGGCTTCAGACTCCATGCAGGCTGTCAACTTGCAAGGCCTGCCGTGCTTATATAGACCAGCTTTCTCAATCCAGAAGGTTCCCCGCACCTGCAAGGGTTTGTTGCAACAACCCCAGACATTTGATCCTCAAGGACAGGAAACAGCATGAATTCTAATAGGCTTATTGGGGCACATGTCAATCTTCCACAGGCTGATTGTTTGTACCTTCACGCCTTTTATTCTCCAGTTACTAGCGATACCTTTGAAACACTGTGCCGGCACATTAGTGCTCCTCTCCCATTACTGATGGCCTTGAGTGCCGCATGTCCTGTGTCCGAGGGAGGGATGCTACAAGGGAAAGGACTTGTAACACTGCCACCTCCTCAAGTCTGTTTATTCTGAATAGTCTAAATCATCTGGACCTTTGTAAAGCGCCAGTTGATATATGTGGGCAATCTTAGGCTTTGCCCAAGAGCCTTGACGACAAACTGAAAGACCACATCATAGATTTACTTGAGAATCCTGCAGAGCCTTCCCAAGTGTGTGTTGTACAGCGAAACCAGACTTTTGACTTTGGATTTTCACCTACTTGTTCAGAAAACTGAGCCTCGTGCAAAAAGTGACAGAATTTTATTGAAATTGTTCACAATTTTATGAGCGCATCTCGGAAACATTTTGCTTGACTTTGCTGTGGCCACTGTAACATTGCGAACTAGGCAACAACGCACAGCCGTGATTGGTTACTGACATCAGCTAGTGGGAGGAGCGCCGCTGATTGACTCTCCTTAAGCAGCCAAAAAGTTCTCTGCCTGGTATAGACCTTCTAATTTAGTTAGACCCTCTTCTAATTTAGTTGTGCTCCTCTTGTAATTCAGTTTACCCCTCTTCTAATTTAGTTATCTTACTCAATTCTTCTAGACCCTGATAATCGGTGTATGTTTTACTGGTACATAAAAGAGCGTACTCATTGTTTTTATTTGTACAAATTTTTTAAATCTTGACTGTGCTGGGAGAGGTGTGTTGTTTAACAGTACCACTTTTTTCTTTAATAATTTTTTTGGGAAATCATATTTTTTAAATAAACTATTAGAAATATATTATTCTGATGGTGGTCCAGTGTACATCATAACTTAAAAAAATTAGTAGTATCAAAATAATAAATGCAGCAGTTTTAATACACAGTCTAACACGAGGCAGTTCACATCGATCCCATTAGAAGCCACTAACAAGTGGATTCTCGTGTTCTCCACAAAGGAATTCTTGTGAAGCAGCGGACAAGCATTCTCTTACTGGTGAGAGTTCCATTTGTTGCATGTGGTGTGTGACAGCGGGTCAGTCCTGCCGTTTTGGAGTTGTGGTCACAGTCAGCAATTCAGATTTGGTTTTATGGCATAACAAAGCAAACAGATTAACATTTTACATTTTTTTTTAAAGAAGTTATTGTTTGATTGTTGCTATTTTAGGCTATTCTTGGTTATTTGAGCACTTTTGTAAATAACCTTTGAAAAGTGTCACTGCCGCTACTTGCGTGTATTTAGACAGGCGCGTTGAGTGGCACGGGCCCAGTAAAGTTGGTAATGACGGAGGGGAAGTAGTTCCATTTCTTAATGTTGAATTGTAAGCGTTACGCAAAATTGTGTGAATACTTAAATTATTAGTTTGCTATCTGCTATTTTAATCTACGAAGTGTAAAAATAAGCATATTTGTAAACTATTTACTTATCTGTACATAGTACATTTCCTGTGTTGGGTCATTCGTTAGATAAACAATAGTTGTCATGACTTCTGAATCAGCCCTCATAAAGGGATGTCGCCATTTAAAAATCGATAAGTCGGGGAAGCTGTAACAATTTGATCAAGGTTGAAAAGCTGTTATTTATGGTCCGTAGTGCAAATAATTTGGCTAACCCTTTTGTAATATAAATTACGATGAAAAATTGATAAATACAATCTAGCAGGCACTGATACCCCTTAAAGCATGAGGGTTATTTGGGGGTGGGGGCAGAAATATTAATGCATGTGCATTGGTGCTACAGTCACAAGATGCGTCCATGGGTGAGCAAGTGTAAACCGTTGTCAATGCACACTATGTTCATTTAGGTTTCTATGCCGTAATAACTCTTGCACATACAAATTCACTACCTATTATTTTTCTCGGTAATAGTGAACTCGTGTTATTTTTTTCTAAAATGATAAGTGTTGTGGAGTAAACACAGCAGTTGTGGAGAATTCACCCCTGATAATTTATGAAAGACAAAAATTTTAGGGATTTTGGGAAACCTGTGCTAGACATTGTAGTACTTACAGTAAAACATAACTTCCTATGTTTTTCCCCTGTAAATTTACAGTTTTCAAGAATTATATACAGCTTTATAACAGGGCATTCTGTATTTACATAAATATGCACCATAGTAGTATGTGTGTGTTAGTGTGTGTAGGCGTGCATCTGACACATAGTTGCAAAGCATAATTGTAAGTGAAATACTGTATCTAATGTGCACNTTAGTGTGTGTAGGCGTGCATCTGACACATAGTTGCAAAGCATAATTGTAAGTGAAATACTGTATCTAATGTGCACGTAAAATATTGGGCATTTCTTTAGTGATGTAACTGTAATGTTTCATATAAAACTTGGTGCATTTTTGACATTTGTTGNTAAAATATTGGGCATTTCTTTAGTGATGTAACTGTAATGTTTCATATAAAACTTGGTGCATTTTTGACATTTGTTGAATAAAAAATAAGTTAAAAACATTTATGATACATGTTTATAGGGTTATGGCATCTCTAAACTAAAACATACTTTATTTTTATTTAATTTATATGACTTTACTTAGCTAAAGGCATTAATGATAAGTAGAAGGGGACAAGTACTTAACAACATGCAAACATTGACATCATAACACTAGAGCAGATATTCATAAAAAATCTTTTGAAATCCAGTAAAAGTCCATTATGATGATAAATATATTGTCTATATTTACCATACTCAATAATATTTTTAGGCTATTATGAAAAGAAATTATGTATTTACCCAAAAGTAAAACTGTTTTATTCCAATTTTTACTCCCAAAAACTTGTGGCAGGTCCTATTTTTGCATGCCAAAAATGTTGTGCTGTGTTTTTGTGCGAGTAGTAAGTGGCAGTCATTAATATTTTTTTTACTAGAAATAAATTTTATTTAAATATATTTACTTAAACTCTTTAAAATATTAACAAGCTCTAGGGTACTTATAATTAGAAAAAATACACATTTGGATAATGAAACTTTGACTTCCGTGGCTTTTAATCCAAACCTTTAACACAATACAGGATGTTTCTAATTCTAACAACGAACTTCGGCTGCAGGCTAATCACAAAAAAAAAAGGTGAAAACATACGGCTAATGGTTTAAGGTGAATCCCAAGAACAGTACGTGTCTTTGAAGTTAGACCTGAAGCACTAGTTTACTACAAATGCTCCGAGATGGAACACAGTATGTCTGGATAATGTATAAAGTTAATTGTGACATGTGGGTTAGTAATCCATCTTAATTCCCAAGTACCCTACGGCATAGTGGAGATTGTCAAACTAAAGGTAGTAACCTTGATTACTTCCATTAAATAATTTGACGACTGTGATGGACAGGTGTAGTAAATCAGATTCTGTCCATCTTATGATTAAATACTACGAGGTTTAGAGTGCATCATTGGGCTGTCGACTCAGTCGGGCATATGTATATTGGGGACACAAGTGTTTGGTTATCGCGTGATGCTGCAGTGACGAACCACAACTCTGTTCACTGTCTGGGTCCCTTGCGTTTCCAGAAGGTGGTTAGACCCTTTGGAATCTGCCCTCTCTCTATGAAGAAGTTGCATAAAATGTTGTGTTGGTCTTTTCCCTAGCTAGATTTCACTGACAAAACCTACCACTTACAAACACGGCAAACTATTTGTTCTTCAAACTGCAAATTTTCTTACCACAAAAACACAAAAATTGATTAAATTCCATGTGCCAACTTGATTGAAAAACTTGATTTTTTTCCATTTGAATTAAAAATGTGCATTTTCCTAGCATACTTAATGTATTTGTAATGTTATATACAAAGTCTTACCTGTGTTGAGTGTTCATTGTTTTGTTAATGTTCATTACCCTTACTTCCTTGATGTGCAGTGGAATAATTAATGTGATAGCATAAGTAANTTCATTGTTTTGTTAATGTTCATTACCCTTACTTCCTTGATGTGCAGTGGAATAATTAATGTGATAGCATAAGTAAACAGATTTGTTAGTGTTAATTTGCCCAAGAGGACTTTCTTTTCTTTGGGTGGTTTTGTCTGTCATTATGCATTTCAGTTACAAATATTTTGTTATAGTTAATGACTAATATCCCTTACACATGCATGTTTTCTAATAAATTCCACTGCTACTTTTCTGTGGACATAATTATATCAGAACCACTATTCCTACCGTCATTGCTGCAGCCAGCATTTATAAGCTGGGGAATTTTTTTTTCAAAGGTTGATTTCAAAATGTTTCAGGCAATTGTGAGCCACCTGCAGCTTTATATAGCTTCCAGGATTGTCGTCACGTCGAAACTGTGACACACACATACTCATGTTCTACTCAATGTACAGTATGAACTGGATCTAAAATATCAAATTTCATAAGGCTGTTTCTTTTATATCAAGGAGCAGAGAACCAAACAGTAAAGAGTAAAATACATGTCTGGACATACATTTTTTTAACTTACAGTTATCACAAACACTCAGTATGTACCTCTTGCATACGCACAGCATATATCTACAGGATAGTTAAACTCGTCCCACACAAGTGAGTGTTTCTAGTGTTACTGCAGCCACTGCTGTAATGGATTTGTGAAGTTCATCCCTTGGCAAGGAGGGGGGCGGGCCAATAGAGCCTTTCACAAACCCCAGTGAGATTGGAGGGCCTTGGTGGCCAGGGGTGTAATGCCAAATCAGCGTGTCTGTGATGGCCGATCCACTGGTGCTGTAGCTCGTTCAGGGAAGGCCTAACCCGCAGGTCCCAGTGTGGTGGTGCTCTGTCCTTCTGGAAAATAAAATAGTCGAGAATCTGCCTGCAACTGCGGTGACAGCCAGTTCCTGCAACCTTTCCTCCAGATATGCGATTCCCGTGCCACTGTTTTACGTAAACCAGCGTAGACTGTACACCTTTTCCTGGGACGTGGCACAGAGCGCTTTCACTTTAGGGGAGTCTCGTTCATGTTTGACTTGACTACGGCATGTGGCTTCNTCATGTTTGACTTGACCACGGCGTGTGGCTTCTATGATCACCATATCCTTACGGCGTGGCGGTCCACCTTTCCACTTGGATGAAATGTGGCCTCATCACTGAACACTACGGGTGGAAAAAAAGTGTGATCTCCCATTTCCTTTTCCAGAGTGAATTCACAAAACACCACGTGTTGTTTTTTGCCTTTGTATAGGTTGTGCAAGAGTTCAGTTTTTTTATGGTTTGAATAACAAATGCCATCACAAAACACTTTAACTTCTCAAGGAATGTAATTATTTGATTGTGTAAATTATTACAGTTATCTTTATATTTCAAAGCTACCAAGAATTTCAACGTAGATAAAATGTAACCTAAATGAAAATAATTGAGAGCTGTTAAGAGTTAATTGAACATATCTCTAGTGGACTGGTTTCAATGCTTCTCAATCTTGTGCTCATTGTTATATATCTTGCTGGCTGTCTTTCCCATCATACAAATGAAATTAAAGAAATTTAACTAAGTGAACAGTGCAGAAGTTTCATACAATTACTAATTATTATTAAATAATTTTCTGCTAGATGTTGTATTGAAGGAAATGTCGGGAATTGACGTTCCAAGGCAGGGATGTGTGAGAAAAAAGTAAAATGTTTGTAGCCAGGTTTTATATATGGACTGAATTATTTTTTAAAAATTATTTAAGTAAACCTTTGTTTTTGATTTATTAACCCTGTTTAGTGTAAGTTTCTACAGAAACAAAACAATATTCCACTGTTTGGTTGGTATTCCAGACAAACATCAGTGTCNTTCATGTAGATGTACTTCTGTGATCATGTAAGTGTGGTACTGCATACTCAGTGTGATCTGTGTTAGTCAAGAGATTGGTGGTTGTGTGTGTAGGGTATTTATAAACCACTGCCCAATGAATCCGGCAAACCGTGGCTCGTCCATGAGGAACTCGTCGCAGTTCAATCGCCACGTGGCCGCGAACCACTCGGCGCGGCCCAGCCACCAGTCACGTTGGCCCGTCAACCACGTCTCGTATGGCAAGGAGTTCCGCACGTACGAACAGTGCTTCAACTCCAGGTAATTTACATTGGGAAATTCACTTCTGATCCTGGTCATGCTTACAAAGTCGTATATTGTAGGAATTTATGTAAATCGTAATAAAAGCATTTGGAATACAAAGTAGTGGCAACTATACAAGGCAAGGAAAGATATTGGTGAACCTATAGAAGACATATAATTTCAGAA
This sequence comes from Clitarchus hookeri, assembly GCA_002778355.1. Classification (NCBI taxonomy): domain Eukaryota; kingdom Metazoa; phylum Arthropoda; class Insecta; order Phasmatodea; family Phasmatidae; genus Clitarchus; species Clitarchus hookeri. The sequence continues at coordinate 173,935 of NQII01003235.1, read as the reverse complement.
CGTAGAAATGTAGTCGCAAGTGTTGACCTTACCATTGACATGGCACATGCTTACATGCTGGAAATTATGGAGTCCTGAACTCCCATTTTCAACCCAACACATTTCCATGAAAATTCCTAATCAATAATTTATCACCAATTGAAATGGCTTGCACCAGTGATCTGTTCACTCTTAGAGGTATAAAAATTTTTGTAACATTGATAATATGTGAAATCCCACTTTCCTAAAATGCGCGTATCGTTAACTTGCTTGGTCTTAATAGTTCCTAATCTGTTCATACCATGTTTAGAAATAACTTTTGGTATGGCTCGCAGAACATCCGAGCTCAAAAAATTTCTGTGATATGATACGAGTAATTTATAGTGCTACTTACTTGTTCCTAGCTATACTTTGTGTTAAATTTTCCACTAATTTTTGTTACAGACTTTGTTTCTTTACACCGAAACACACGAAAAACGCTTACTGCACTTTCTTTGAAAGTAGTTATTATAATCTGTCTCGGTACAATTTACGGTGGTGCTTTTTGGTATTATAGTTAATTTGCATGAACCATGTTTGGTCAAATTTGTGTATTTGAAATATGGAGCACATAATTTAAAATAAATCTGTATTCATCAGTAGAGTTTTGAAGCTACTTTGAAAAACAATATAATCCTACTTTTTTTTTCCAAGTGGACAGCAAATTACTGTGTATATTACTAATGAATGCATAAGTACATACTTGCACCATGTAACATGTATGCTGAGGACTAGAAATAATTTGGCTTTCATAAAGCATAATCACAGTATATTTTTCTTTTATTGTAGCCAATTTTCAGTTTAACCCCAGTAACTTTGGTATTTCTTTAGCTGTAGAAAAGCTTTTATTTTACCACTTGACATAATAGGTATATTGTATCTTTTTGCTTTCTTTTTTCATATAATGTTGAAGTTATAAAAAAAAAATATTAGTTTTAATATTCAATATGCAAGTTAATGAAAATGAAAGTTTAAGAACAGGTGTCTTTAACTTCAGCAGAAAATTTTTGTTTGCATTTTCTGTAAACTTTGTTTCATTGTAATGCTTGATTGTGAAATCTTATAGCGGTGTTACATTTTATGTACATATTAGTATTAAAATATTTTTACACTTAACTTTTACTGCTCACGTATGGAATAACTAAAAGAACGAGAAAAACAAATTTCTTGTTGTGCCATTAGCTAGTAGTAAATGATACGCTGTTTATGACAAAGTGAGTAATTTTGAAAGCAGTGCGTGTACTTTGGTTGCTTATCTTTCTGTATATCAAAATAAACACAATCATGTGACTTTCAGCTGGTGTTTACATCAGCACGTTTATTGTATCCATTGCGTACTCACCAAATAAAAAACAAAATGTAATGACTATTGTAACCAAAACTAAAAACACGTACATGGTAATTTCAGTAAATAATATTGGTTTTTGAATATTGTTTGACATTTTTGATTCTGTTCAGATAAAAATGAATTACTTTCTGCGGTCAACCCTTTCAAAGTTGGTTTACCAGATGTGTAGTATTCAAAAAGAGGACACTTGATTTACAATGAAAATATACAAAATTAGTTTATTGTGTCGCAGGACAGTTATAATTATGTTACGTGCAAAACTGTATCCCAAATTTGGTTTAGTGACATTTTTTTTAGCAACCAATTAAATTGATAGTTACGTTAATTCTGAGTATAAAAGTCTGTTTGGTATGTTTAGTTGGTTGGTACTACAGAATATTTTGCAAGCAAATAATATAGAAGGATTCACACAAAATACAGTTGAACGTAAGCACTGGACACAATTTTGTTAATTGATAGTTGATCACTCTCGCACAACTCGGATTCTGATAAATTACGATCGTTGATGATTTTATTCATCCTAACAGCTTTCTATTTCCTAGCAAATAATTGTAAAATTTTGTATTGATTAGGCACTTTCGACTTAAGACACGTAAAAAATGTAATATTCTCCAAAAGGTTTGCACTTACGCAGGAAGTTTGTTGGCGCTGTTAACAGCATATAAAAACTTAAAAAAAAAAAAAAGTAAAATTTTACTTTCACTTTTATTAGAAAAGAAGTTTTTTTGATATTTTTTGTAATTAAGAGACAGTTAACAAGGTCTCAAAAAGGGGTCATGTCTGGTTAGATGATGTCTGGTAACTTTATTCCAAGGGCATAATAAAAATGCTGGTTTAAGCTATCCACAGAATAGTAGACGAGTATAGTGAATAGTAGAAGAGTATAGCATGATTCTCTCTCCTGTTATAAAAATGCCAAGTCATTTTGCACCATCATCATTAAAAAATGAGAATATGTGAAATGCTTGCCCCTTGCACACATGCTTACTAAAAAGGCATGGTTTTAGAGAATACACTGTATTTGCTCCTCTATACAGAAGACAATTTGTCTTAAACTATTGTTAAATGCCCAAAGAAATTAAGGAAAACGGTTTGCCAGTTTAAATGCTTTGAAGTGAAGTGTGTTCATATTTTCCTTTTCAGTAAAATAATAAAAAAAATCTTAATGTTCACTCGGTGTTCATTGAAATTGCCAACATATTTGCATACATATTGAAATTCTTTCTAAAATAGCCTAAGAGTTACTGCATAAATATCTTGAAAATCATCATTTTAATACAGAACTACTCGCAAGCAAATTGCGGCCTTTGCTACATCGTGAGTAACAAAAATATTCACGAACTCAATAGCTAAACCAAGTGGATCAAATATTTTTTAATATTTACAGCATACTTGCACATTAATATCACTCAATGCAATTTTCTTGAAAATTCATCCAGCCACACAGTTTTTAAAGTACGTAACTGTAACTTTTGCATAGGCCTACTGCTTTTTTTTTTAAAATGAAAAAAGGACTTTTTACTTATAAAATTTAAATGCGTACACTGATATAAATGTAACTTTACCAGAATACGAACTTTGCAATACCTAGCTATTGACAGTGTATTTAACGAAACTACACCCACATATTTAAAACAAAATCATATTTTTTCCTTATGTACAATGAAGGTTAGTTGTGGCAGCTAGTTTGTACTTGCTATGTAATATATTTGTTCATGCAAATTAAACCATTTGGCCGGACATTATAACATGTTTTAAAGTATTCCTGAATGTTTCACAAAGTGTAAAATATTTTCATGGCATTATTGTTTCAAAACTTGCAACATGCGTTTCAAGTTATCAACCTGTAAATTGGTTTCTGGGGATCGTGTGAATACTAATTAACACACACATTTATTAAAGCCCTCAGAATTGCAACACATATTCACATATTGCAAATATAACACACTCTCTCTTTTGAAGTCTTAAGTTCATTCTAGGTTTGAAATTTATACAAATTTTAACTGCACGAAGCAGCACATTTGCCAAGTGGGCGTATGTAATTTCTAGAATATCCGGGACTAGAATCTATTTTTGAAATACAGCAGAAAGTAATAACAAACACTGCCACTTTGTTCAGAACATTTATAAAAAAAATGTTTTATTAATTACGATAATGCAAAGTTTATTTAAGGAGTTAAACAGACTTACACTTAAGACCATGTTGGTTGTGAACCACTGTTTCGTTTACGCAAATGCGGACAGGAAAAAAAAACAATAAAGAACCAGATTGCTTGAACGTTGTGTTAGACAAGAGTGATATGAAAGTGTTAAAAACATAAATGTGTTACAATCACACCAAATTTTATTCTTATATGTATACAACTAGCTGTGCCCTCGACTCTGCTCGCGTGGACTACAGAATTATTGTTTAGGTTTTTTTAAAATAAAGTCTATGCTTTTTATACTTTTTCCTGGCAATGTCTGCTCTCGCTTTCCAATTTGAATGTGTGCAAGGTGAAAAACTTCGTCATTGAATGTTGTTTGTTAATTAAATGATAAAAACGCTTATTAGTATTTCTCTGTTATAGATAGATGTATGCTACCGTGGAGTTTTTTTAGGTCTTTTTATTCTACACAATTCTTTACTACATGTTGTTCCATCTTTAACGGTTTATACAGCTTATTGCAAGAGAGCGCGCTGGCGGCAAACTTTTTTCCGACTTGATTCGCTATTATCGTTGCCGCTTATTCCTAATGTTACTTTACGTAATAAAATATATACTAAAACCTGGCCAGAGAACATGGCTATGAATAAAAAAAACGTAAATCGGATACGTGGTTCTCGAGTGACAAGTGTACTAACAGACAGAGAGATGTCGAGTTTTATAATATGTATTTGTATACAATGAAAAGAAACTGATTGTTGGTGATACAATTTAACTTTGTTATGACTAGTAGCCTAACATACTTTTTGCAGTTCACTGCCAACTTAACTGTTAGTATTGCAGTCATTGCTTACGTTGAAATATGTACAGTAATGGGCAGTGATTTTTTTTCAATGGTTTTTAAAAGTACCCACTTAAACGCGAACCACCCATAGTTAATATATGTGTGAACCATAAGTAGCTTTATTGAATTCTGTAACTTGTTTTCCCTCAAAAACTTAAATCACCAGGATGTCAAAGAATATAAATTTTAAGCACAAAAATTTTGGAATTTGCCAACATTATTTGCTGCAAGTTGTAACGTCGCAGTCGTCAGAATTTGTGACTGGAAACTACAGCTCGGGTGCGCTCAATCGGTAGAAACATGAAACTTTAAAGATGCCATATAAATATAAAATAAAGTCAAGTCTCGGTTTAGTTACTGTAATTAAATTTTAATAGTTCAAAGAAACAGCTCACATGCAAGCTTCAAGTATGCAGAGTCCCCAACAGTCAGTTTCACCAGACAAACTAGCTAAGAGCAGCACCACAGTAGTTTATTAATCACGTCATTCAAAACTTGCATCGCAAAAGGAAATTACGAAGGCAGGAAGGACGTCAGTTCCCTCCTGGCACCCTAGCAAACTCCCACACCGGCGGAAAGAATTTAGCAGGATAAAGGTTGCAAGACGAAAATAATTGAAGTTTAAATAAATAAACTGGTGTTGGGGATTTTTCCCCACGCACGATGCATCCTCTTAGAGTGCTAGTTGTCTACTGTTTGCGGGCGGTAGGCACTCAGGGTAAAAGTTGCTCCGTGCCTACCCCCCACTCCTTGCCCCAGGATGCCAAAAACATGACCAAACAAGGGCATGGCGTGGGTCAGAATCCCTTCGAAAACCTATGCGCCCCCGTCACAACCACTCCCCACGCCATGCCGAACTGCGTTGTAGTAAAAAATAATCAAACTTCCTGAACCTTTTAGAAGGAAGAAATGTCTACGGAAGTTGTGGAAGCTTCTATCTACTAATGCTGGCACAAACAAAAACTAAGATTTCTGAAAAGGCAGACGTATGCCTGATAAACATTCTACCACGGCCATAACTTCGAATCCTGATAAAAATATTACAAAGCTTTGCAAAATGAAAGAAAATTAATCAAATATCCCGATAATTATTATAACTGCGTGATTACAAAATGCTATACATAAAACACTTTGCATAAAAATTTATTGTGCATATTAAAAATAAATTTTTGGTGTAGTGCAAAACTTAAAATAAGTAATTGATATTGTGATAACTTTTTTTTTTTTTAAGGAAATGGTGGTAGTGCTATCTACGTAGAAATATATTGCAGAACTACGCTATAAGCTGTTAATGTATGTAATAGGGATAGTGATAACTAAGCATTCCAGGACAGTTTTTGTCGGTGTATCTGAGTGTGTGTATTTTTACTTCTCTCATAAGGTAAAACAGGTGGCCAGTAATGAAGAAGTGTTTTTTTCTTGNGTTTTTTTTTTTTTTTTTTTTTTTTAGGAAATGGTGGTAGTGCTATCTACGTAGAAATATATTGCAGAACTACACTATAAGCTGTTAATGTATGTAATAGGGATAGTGATAACTAAGCATTCCAGGACAGTTTTTGTCGGTGTATTTGAGTGTGTGTATTTTTACTTCTCTCATAAGGTAAAACAGGTGGCCAGTAATGAAGAAGTGTTTTTTCTTGGGGGAGGGGGGGGGGCAGCTGGTTGCACATAGCATTGTTTTCTTTGAATGACATCCCTGTTAACCTTAACTGAGGCAGGACTAACAAGCATGCGTTACTGGTTTACTTCTTGTGACATTATCTAGCCAAGTAGAAGTGTACGCCAGTGTATGATGCATGTTATAGTGACTGTCCTTCCGTCACTCTGGCTGGTGGCAACATGGTGCAGAAAGACTCGGGGTTCATGTCCCATCAGGGGTACCCCAAGCCAGGTCCCGGCTCCACCGCACCCACTGCTCCAGCATCCATCGGGGCGGTTGTCGAGAGGCGTCAAGTTTCCCCCCCTCTGCACATCAACGTCCGTGCCCAGGTGAGCCAACTTTCAGTATTGAGTTTGGTTTTCAGTGTTTTTCTTAGTAGCATTGTACATTAATTCGTTTGGCAGGTCTTATTTAATCTTAATGTTGACTGGCATACATAGTGATATTTACAGTAAATCATAAAAATGTAGTTGTTTGTTGGACGTACTTGATTAAAAGTTATTTACTTTTTTTTATTAAGTGAATATTGAAGCAATGATTGGTTTAGAAGAAACACTCTTGTGTTTTTAACAGTTTACACTAAAGTTTAGTGCAGNGTGAATATTGAAGCAATGATTGGTTTAGAAGAAACACTCTTGTGTTTTTAACAGTTTACACTAAAGTTTAGTGCAGACCAAAAAAAATGAATGTTTGTAAGAGATATGTGGGATTCTGAACTAAGCAGAAAAGTTTGACAGTTCATCAAGAATTTAGTTGTAGGTAGAAAAAATATTTTGCTCTTATTTTAAAGGGGAAAAATGTAAATAAATCTTTGTGAGTTGTGCTGTACCTAGAAGTATGGTTCTGCAAAAATTTTCGAAATATCTAACAGTTTTAAGTGCGTATCAGGTCTTGTAAGTTTCAGAAATCTTTGCAAGTATTTACTTTTCACCGAAAAGAATTGACATGGTTGTGCATCAATGCCATTATTTTTGTGATTACTTGAACAAAGATATCACAATTTGATGCATTTGGCACTTGTTAAGCTGTGCTCATAGTTCCTAAACTTGCTGCACCATACCAAGAAGGTAGTGAGCTCAAACAGTTTTGAAGTCCATACTTTGTTGTAAATAAGTTTAAAAAAAAATTTACCGAAAATAAAAATTGACATGTAAAAATCATGTGTAAATTAAAGGAACAAAAAATGTTGCCTTGGTTCAACACTTTCAAGAGAATGGTTCTAGAGAAAACATGAAACATTAAAAAAGGGTGTCGTAGGTTGCCTGCCAGGTTAATGCAGCCCTTCTTGTCGACCGGTGGTTGCAACCATGCGTTGGCTTCTGCATATGCAGGCACGTGATGTCGACAGGACGGCATGCACGGTACAGCGAATTGGAGTACGTAGCAAAGGAAACCCCACCACCATTTCACCTGGCGTGAGAGAGGTGAATGTTGTGGAAATAAGACTGTTGTGCGAAACACCAGTTTACATTGTTCACAGTCACTGTTCAAAGTGGTTACCACCAACTACGATACACAAATTGTTGGGTTGCATTACCGATTCTCTGGCCCGTACAAAGATGTGAGGGGTAGTGCAAATGGTAGCACAAGCATCCGTAATCCAGATTCAAAGTTAATGCATTGTTTCCATGTTTTGATATGACTCCAAATAATGGAATCTGGTGGTTTCAGGTCAGCATAGCATACTCCACCTCTGCCAATCCACAGCTCACTGAGTGTGGCGGAGGGTGTGCAGGGGCTCCATGTGTCTGCGTACTTCTAAATCCACATCCTCCAACATAATGGACAGCATGTCCCCTGAAAACAGCCACTCAATGTGGCCATTCAAATGTGGCAGTAAAAAATATGGTCAATTGAGGCATGTAACAATGCCGGCCCAGACATTGAAAAGTCTCATGATGGTGGTGTTTGGCTATTGCATGTGGGCTGTCTTCATCTCAAATGTGGATATTTATTGACTGTCAAAAATGCTGTCATGCGTGAAACTATTTTCATCCATTCACATAATAAAGTGAGGAAAGTCACGCTTATCTGCACAGTTGTGTAGTAACCAGCTGGTAATCAGCTGGTCCCATGACTTGTACCTTTTGACGGTGATATGGGTGCAGCTGTGGTTTGTGCAGAATCTTCACACACTTAGTTTATTTATGTGCATTGTACGAGCAATCTCTCTTGTGCAATTTGTTGGTGGTTCAGCAGTTCATTCCAAAGCTTTCTCCTGAACCTGGGTGTTCTGATGTTGGGCATCAGACTAGTGTCATGTCTGTTTACTGCAAACAAACCAGTCTCATGCAAATGTCTGTCCAAAGGCATGGAAACTTTTCGACACGAAAGATGCGTGTTTGCATATGTCTGTCCAGATATACGTTGTGTTGCTCTTGCGTTACTTCCTGTGGCACCATACACAAAACAAATATTTATCTGTAGTTTCTGCATTGTGTNGTGAATATTGAAGCAATGATTGGTTTAGAAGAAACACTCTTGTGTTTTTAACAGTTTACACTAAAGTTTAGTGCAGGCCAAAAAAAATGAATGTTTGTAAGAGATATGTGGGATTCTGAACTAGGCAGAAAAATTTGACAGTTCATCAAGAATTTAGTTGTAGGTAGAAAAAATATTTTCCTCTTATTTTAAAGGGAAAAAAATGTAAATAAATCTTTGTGAGTTGTGCTGTACCTAGAAGTATGGTTCTGCAAAAATTTTAGAAATATCTTAACAGTTTTAAGTGCTTATCAGGTCTTGTAAGTTTCAGAAATCTTTGCAAGTATTTACTTTTCACAGAAAAGAATTGACATGGTTGTGCATCAATGTCATTATTTTTGTGATTACTTGAACAAAGATATCACAATTTGATGCATTTGGCACTTGTTAAGCTGTGCTCATAGTTCCTAAACTTGCTGCACCATACCAAGAAGGTAGTGAGCTCAAACAGTTTTTAAGTCCATACTTTGTTGTAAATAAGTTTAAAAAAAATTTACCGAAAATAAAAATTGATATGTAACAATCATGTGTAAATTAAAGGAACAAAAAATCTTGCCTTGGTTCAACACTTTCAAGAGAATGGTTCTAGAGAAAACATGAAACATTAAAAAAGGGTGTCGTAGGTTGCCTGCCAGGTTCATGCAGCCTGTCTTGTCGACCGGTGGTTGCAACCATGCGTTGGCTTCTGCATATGCATATGTGATGTCGACAGGACGGCATGCACAGTACAGCAAATTGGAGTACGTAGCAAAGGAAACCCCACCAACATTTCACCTGGCGTGAGAGAGGTGAATGTTGTGGAAATAAGACTGTTGTGCGAAACACCAGTTTACATTGTTCACAGTCACTGTTCAAAGTGGTTACCACCAACTACGATACACAAATTGTTGGGTTGCATTACCGATTCTCTGGCCCGTACAAAGATGTGAGGGGTAGTGCAAATGGTAGCACAGGCATCCGTAATCCAGATTCAAAGTTAATGCATTGTTTCCATGTTTTGATATGACTCCAAAGAATGGAATCGGGTGGTTTCAGGTCAGAATAGCATACTCCACCTCTGCCAATCCACAGCTCACTGAGTGTGGCGGAGGGTGTGCAGGGGCTCCATCATACTGGTATCCCATGTGTCGGCGTACTTCTAAATCCACATCCTCCAACATAATGGGCAGCATGTCCCCTGAAAACAGCCACTCGATGTGGCCATTCAAATGTGGCAGTAAAAAGTATGTTCCATTGAGTTATGTAACAATGCCGGCCCAGACATTGAAAAGTCTCATGATGGTGGTGTTTGACTATTGCATGTGGGCTGTCTTCGTCTCAAATGTGGATATTTATTGACTGTCAAACATGCTGTCATGCGTGAAACTATTTTCATCCATTCACATAATAAAGTGAGGAAAGTCACGCTTATCTGTACAGTTGTGTAGTAACCATTGAGCAATTTCAACACATGGCCGAAAATCAGCTGGTCCCATGACTTGTACCTTTTGACGGTGATATGGGTGTAGCTGTGGTTTGTGCTGAATCTTCACACTCTTAGTTGATTTATCTGCATTGTACGAGCAATCTCTCTTGTGCAATTTGTTGGCGGTTCAGCAGTTCATTCCAAAGCTTTCTCCTAAACCTGGGTGTTCTGTTGTTGTGCATCAGACTAGTGTCATGTCTGTTTACTGCAAACAAACCAGTCTCATGCAAATGTCTGTCCAAAGACATGGAAACTTTTCGACACGAAAGATGCGTGTTTGCATATGTCTGTCCAGATATACGTTGTGTTGCTCTTGCGTTACTTCCTGTGGCACCATACACAAAACAAATATTTATCTGTAGTTTCTGCATTGTGTAATGTCCCTTATGTTCTATGTTGGGATCCAGCAGCGCAGCCTCACTCTGCCTTACTTGGCAGCTGCGCTAACTCACAGTTGTGCGTGCACCTGTTCCATACTACTGGCTGGCCATAGATGTGCACAACTGCCAGGCAACCTACGTTACCCTTTCAAACGTTGCATGTTTCACAGAGAGTGTTAACACCAACCCAAAATTTTTGTTCCTGTATTGTACACATGATTAATGTATCATAGCAATTGATAAATTGCTTTTTCTGTGTAAAATGTTGACCTTATCCCGAGAGTAAACTGCCGGCCGTTTCCCTAGTAAAATCAGTTTTGTTACATGTTAAATAAAGTTGATGATATTTTATTTACATACACATTGTAACCATGCCTTAGTGAGCATAGCAATAATTTTTTAATGCATTGTGTTATACATTAAATATTAACGTTAATATGCCCTTTTAACACAAGTTACTTTTGTGTTCTTGCTTGCTGTAACAATTGTCACTTTTTTCACGAGTTGAAACACATGTAAATAGACTTCAATTCTTAATGTTTGTTTCAATTGAGGACAAATAAATGCTACTGTTCTGGGAAATAATACGCTTTGCAGATCAGATATGGAAGCTGTATTACATCAAATGATTTACACACCTAAGCCATGTGTAGTGTTTATTTTAATTTTTTTTTGTGTGTGTTTAGAGAAAAAACAAAATTTTTTTTTCTCAATTATAAGTGGTTGTTGCTTATTCTAATTTGTATAATCTGTACGTGAACAATGTCATGTGTGGAAATTTAACTGTCAAATATGCTGCATTGTATTTTACGGTCAACTTGTCAGCTCCCATGCTTGTAACATCATTTAGAAGACTCACGAGTGCCTGTGTAATGTGTGATAACACTGCATAAAATAGTGCTGCACAGTAAATTTTGGTTATAATTCATGGGAATAATTTTTGTCATACTCATTTGTTATTGTTGCATGATTCTAGTGTGCATTTGTTTCAACTGAGGTCATCAAGATTTATACGTACTGTATGTGCACTTAATTCTAACCAATGTCGTGCTTATATAGTTGTTTGTCCTTCCAAGGCAGAGGGCTGTTAATAGGTCAGGGTTTGCGTAATTTTATCATAAAATAATGGTACAAAAAAAGCATACCAAACCATATATGTAATAAAAAATTTTGCTACATGGAAACCTTTCTGTAGCACTGCTGTTGGGGAAGGTTAGAGAAATCTGCATCCCTGCTTGGTTGGAGAGAGTTCCAGGAATGCGACAAGGGACAAGGTGACCAGTACTCACTTTGTGTGCATGTTGTGTTAGCAGGAGAACTCCCTGCGTGGCTCGTCACTGCTGAGTCTCAGCCCCGGCAGCCTGGGCCCCAGCACCATGGACGGACACCCTCACCCTGGCATGACCCTGGAGTTTCCTGCCCGCCGTTCTCCCACAGGTAAAACCTCTCCAGTTGCCGTGGCTTATGCCTTGTGGATCATTTAGTGCAAGACTTCCATTCAGTGTATGCACATTTGGTTTGTTGACTGCAGTTGGTTTTCAGGGTAGTTTAAGGCGGATCACTTAGATATGCGGAATTTTCCACGCAACTTGTGTCGTTGATGTTGTATTTTATTTTAGGTATCGCCAAGGAATAGGGCAATATTTTGCACATCATATATTTCATATTATACGCTAGACATCGTCAAAGCATTGGGTTTTTTTTTTGCACATGTTACACGTACAGTAGAACATTACTAAAACAACCCCTCACTGTTTCCTGAAATAATTTTAGTTTAACAGGATGGTTGCTGTACCTAGTTTAGGAAAATTTGGACAGATTTTGACCCGCCGTCATCCCCTACACATCAAAATTTGCAATTATTTGCATGAAGTGTGTCCAGTCAACTGTAGAGTGAAAATGACAATTTTTAAAATGAATTATAAATTTATTTTAATTTGTAGAAGTCTTCTGAGAATAAAAAACGATATCCAATAGTTATGTACTTAGCTTCCTTTTGTCTCTCAAAATGTTGAAAATATAGAGCGGTGCAAAGTTTTACTAAGCATTGTAAGTAATAATAAGTACAGCGTCTCTGGTGTAAAATCAACATAATTGTTGCGTGGAATACTAATCATATAATACAATAGTTTGACATCTTCAGAATAAAACTATCCGTACCTCACATTTGTACTTGACCTCCCCTTGCCGTAAATGTTTGAATATTGCGAGGCGACAGAGTGCAAAGTCAGTTTTCAGTGGCTTCTTGTAGGGAAAATTGGAGGATTTGTTCTTGAAACAACGTACCCCTCCACGTCGCTACATATTGGCGATACCTTGTGCACATGGCAAATGTCTGCCTTTTAATGTAATTAATTATATTTCACTGCAAAAAAAAAACTTCACTTTGAGACAGAAATGAATAAAAATGGTGATTTAAATTTATTTACTCTCCTTGATAATTAATTATTGAAAACCCAGTCGTCTGATTTTCCCATACACTTTCTTACACGTGTCAAGAGTTAAGCTGCACTTGGGCTTGATACTCAAGATGATGAAAGGTGTTGAACAGACCCTTACATAGGGTTACCAGACGTCCGGAAATTCCTGGGCATGTCGTACATTTTAACCCTCTATCTGGTGTCCGGAAGGAATTCCGGAATAATAGTAAGTGCCCTACGTTTTGCTGTTAGAAACCCGATGTTAGTTCCGAACAAGGCCACAGTGCGCTACAAACGCTGTTCGATTCTTGCAGTTTGCAATCTGTATCGATCCTGCCTGTTTAGCATATCGTCACAGTTTGTCTATGGTTTGTCGTTTGTGGCGAAAGTTCTGTTTCGAATGAAACAAGATTTGCAAAATGCAGAAAAGAAAATGTAAGTTTGGAGATTTGTTAGCAAAAAAAATACACAATGTTTAAGGTAGGAAGACAGGAACACTAAGCAACATATGTCTCTTATTGCAAATAAGCTTTTAAATTTTACTTTTTTTAATGGTTAGAGCGTTAACGTAAATCCAGCAATAGCCTGGCAGTATTATATTCGGTGCTAACTGCCATCTGACAGTGACATGTTCTGTCTATCTTTAATTTATCTTGAACATAATTCCGAGAAAAATCATATTTTAACACAACATGACCAGACTGGATTGTTTTGTTATAGGTGCACAGGATTTGAAAGTTCATCTAGCTTCACAAAATTATGACAGTAGTACAGACGTAAAGGAATTCCTCGTTCAGCAGTCCTCTTCATCTCGTGTTGCTGCTATAGAAGCAACACTTGCATTCCGCACAGTTCAACTTAGCGCATCTTATAAATCGATGGACTGTGCACCCAAGTTAAATTCAAAACTATGTTGCGAAAGTGTCATTTGCGAGGACAAAGACGGAGGCAATCGTAAACAAAGCTCTTGTGCCACATGCCATTAATGTGAAAATTGAGTGCCTGAAAGGGATTTCTTGTTTTGGTGTTTGCACTGACAATAGCAATAGCTGGACAATGCTGCTGATCGGTGGGTTTTCTCTGGGATCTCCTGTATCCCCCGGCGCTGCTCTATTCTGACCTCTTTTTACCCTCACTGGCTCTCAAGACCACGCTGTTAAGATATGTCCAAATTTTTCCACTCCACTCTAAAATGTCGCAGAACAGGATCCTAAAATCAGCACATGAAGATCTTCCAGGAATTGTAGTAATGAAGCCGGCTACGGTCTTAAGTTTGGTGGCCAGGGATGGATAGAGTGGATGAAAGGAAAGTAAGGCAATGCCTTGAGTACCAAATCACTAGGAAATCTGGAAAACTTTCACCTACCAATATTCTGGAAAAACCTCTGGGGAAAAAATAGCAGCAGATATTTTAGGCCATTTTCCAAATGTATTATTATTCTTAGTAATTTTAGACTATTTTAGCAGATTTACAGAAGTAACGAAAAAGTAAATTACATAAATTCAAAGACCTTGGATTACAATTTTGCCCAAAATGGGTATCGTGAATCCTTAACAGATAGTTGTTAAATTTTTGTCAGTGCAGAAACAAGTTTATCTGAAGGAGTGTAGCATTTTACATCAGAGTTACTCCACTACACTTACAAGCAAATTGAATAGTAAAGAGATTAAATTCAGGACTGATTAAAAAATTGCAAATAGCAAACACACTCAATTTAGACCAGGAATTTGAATAATTTACTAATGTATAGAAACCACATCCATCAAATAACAGGTGCTAATTCAGCAGAGTAGTTTTTTCACAAAAGCTAAAGAGAGAAAATTCGTAGCATGATGACGTGGTAAAATATCAGAAGTGGAGAGATTTTGGCGACTCTTAACATCGAGATCTTGAGCCGATAAAGGTGAAGTGAGGTGAATATGGAGCAGCGCTGGAATGCAAGGGCAGGGGAAACTGGAGATCCCAGAGGAAACCTGCAGATTCCCACATGGAAAAATTTGGGATTGTTAGCGGTGGGAATCAAACCTGGTTTGCCTAGGTGGAAAGGTAGCCTGACCACTATACCATCGTGGCCTCCCTTCAGATGTAGTAATTAAGAGATTCGGTGGTTGTCATTAGTAATGGATTGTGGCTTACATATAGTGCGACAAGTTTATGCTCTTTCAATTTGTTTGAAGGAAATTGCAACTCCATATAAAAAGTGCGGGTCTTCAACAATTGTTCACAAAATCAAGCCAAAATCATTACCAAATCAAAGTCCAAAAAATACTGAGCATAGTAAGTTGTCAACTAACAGTAATACAAAACCAAGAGAAANATGGACTGTGCACCCAAGTTAAATTCAAAACTATGTTGCGAAAGTGTCATTTGCGAGGACAAAGACGGAGGCAATCCTAAACAAAGCTCTTGTGCCACATGCCATTAATGTGACAATTGAGTGCCTGAAAGGGATTTCTTGTTTTGGCGTTTGTACTGACAATAGCAATAGCTGGACAATGCTGCTGATCGGTGGGTTTTCTCTGGGATCTCCTGTATCCCCCGGCGCTGCTCTATTCTGACCTCTTTTTACCCTCACTGGCTCTCAAGACCACGCTGTTAAGATATGTCCAAATTTTTCCACTCCACTCTAAAATGTCGCAGAACAGGATCCTAAAATCAGCACATGAAGATCTTCCAGGAATTGTAGTAATGAAGCCGGCTACGGTCTTAAGTTTGGTGGCCAGGGATGAATAGAGTGTATGAAAGGAAAGTAAGGCAATGCCTTGAGTACCAAATCACTAGGAAATCTGGAAAACTTTCACCTACCAATATTCTGGAAAAGCCTCTGGGGAAAAAATAGCAGCAGATATTTTAGGCCATTTTCCAAATGTATTATTATTCTTAGTAATTTTAGACTATTTTAGCAGATTCACAGAAGTAACGAAAAAGTAAATTACATAAATTCAAAGACCTTGGATTACAATTTTGCCCAAAATGGGTATCGTGAATCCCTAACAGATAGTTGTTAAAATTTTGTCAGTGCAGAAACAAGTTTATCTGAAGGAGTGAAGCATTTTACATCAGAGTTACTCCACTACACTTACAGGCAAATGGAATAGTAAAGAGATTAAATTCAGGACTGATTAAAAAATTGCAAAAAGGCAAACACACTCAATTTAGACCAGGAATTTGAATTATTTGCTAATGTATAGAAACCACATCCATCAAATAACAGGTGTTAATTCAGCAGAGTAGTTTTTTCACAAAAGCTAAAGAGAGAAAATTCGTAGCATGATGACGTGATAAAATATCAGAAGTGGAGAGATTTTGGCGACTCTTAACATCGAGATCTTGAGCCGATAAAGGTGAAGTGAGGTGAATATGGAGCAGCGCTGGAATGCAAGGGCAGGGGAAACTGGAGATCCCAGAGGAAACCTGCAGATTCCCACATGGAAAAATTTGGGATTGTTAGCGGTGGGAATCAAACCTGGTTTGCCTAGGTGGAAAGGTAGCCTGACCACTATACCATCGTGGCCTCCCTTCAGATGTAGTAATTAAGAGATTCGGTGGTTGTCATTAGTAATGGATTGTGGCTTACATATAGTGCGACAAGTTTATGCACTTTCAATTTGTTTGAAGGAAATTGCAACTCCATATAAAAAGTGCGGGTCATCAACAATTGTTCACAAATTCAAGCCAAAAACATTACCAAATCAAAGTCCAAAAAATACTGAGCATAGTAAGTTGTCAACTAACAGTAATACAAAACCAAGAGAAANACATTACCAAATCAAAGTCCAAAAAATACTGAGCATAGTAAGTTGTCAACTAACAGTAATACAAAACCAAGAGAAATCAGTCAAGCAAAGCGAGAAGACAACTGCACGAGAGCACAATGGCAGATTCATATGGTAGAACAAACGGGTGATGGTGGCCACTTCGCACCCATAAACAATCAGCTGTTTATGGGTACCAACCAAAAAAGTATAACAAATACTTTATTTTTCAACAGATTTCTCACAAATTTTCAACTTTCACCCACATTTTTTATGGCTTCTCAAAAACGAGTAATTATAGAAAGAATGATATGGTTAATGGGGTCATTATAGATACTGTAGGTTCTATAGAATTTCTTTACTGCTGTTGCTAAAATCATTTCTTTGAACACTGGCAATAAAAAAATTACATATTTCTTGTTGGCAGGCACTATTGAAAAATTAATAAAGGCAGTTAAAGCTTGTGAAAGTATTATTTTTGCTGCGACATGTGAATCATTAAAAATTTCAAAATCAAACTTTAGGCTGAAAAATTTATAAATTAGAGATTGTAGGTACTGATTGTCCTTGGGGATGGGTTGGTAGGAATAAGTTAATCTGAACTCTCATGAGAAATAACTAAAATTAGAAGTTGTTAAAAATGTGTGAGTATAACCATTGTTTTTTTTTTAAAACTTCAAACATATTTTTGAAGGGNAAAATTAGAAGTTGTTAAAAATGTGTGAGTATAACCATTGTTTTTTTTTTAAAACTTCAAACATATTTTTGAAGGGAAAAAAAAAACAGGTAGGGGAAGGAAGTACATTGGAACTGTGCCACGAGTCTGAGATATTGTGACACTTTTGCTATNGAAAAAAAAACAGGTAGGGGAAGGAAGTACATTGGAACTGTGCCACGAGTCTGAGATATTGTGACACTTCTGCTATAATGATANCATGAGAAATAACTAAAATTAGAAGTTGTTAAAAATGTGTGAGTATAACCATTGTTTTTTTTTTAAAACTTCAAACATATTTTTGAAGGGGAAAAAAAAACAGGTAGGGGAAGGAAGTACATTGGAACTGTGCCACGAGTCTGAGATATTGTGACACTTCTGCTATAATGATAATTTTTGAATGTACAGTCATGTTCAGTATTAAATGCAAAGTTAATGTACTCAATTAAAACAGTACTTTTGTGTTTTCACTCACTGCGACGATACCATTAATCCCATGAGCTGTAATACAGGCAAGTGTAATCATTTTTGGTCCAAAAATGTGCACAAATAGCAAGGTGAGAAGAATCTCGACAAGCGGCATTTTTTTTTGTTAATGAACAATAAAGGAGCATGAGTAAACAAGACTATACAAGAATAGAATTGCACAGTACAGTGAAAGATTTTAAATTACGCAACTAAACAGGTTGTCAAACATAAACAAACTAGCAGTCTATACCATGTCAAAGGTTTCAAATTATTTGTGATTGTGTAATCAGCGGACTACAATCTTCAGCCTTTAACATTGTTTTAAATGAAGAGATACAAAGTGCAGCTGTTAAAAAAAAAACAAAGGTAAGTTCTATCTATATCTAGAAGTTGTCATTAAAATGATTCAGACAGCTGTGTTAATTTTCAGTATTCATTCTGTGCATTTAGATACAAAGGGACAACAAAAATTTGTGTCATTTATAACTTAACGTAGTATTCTAACCTTATTCATCTTTCCAAGAGAATAGTGGGGGCCGCGTTTGTGTAGTGGTTAGACTTCTTGCATTCCACGAAGGCAAACAGGGCTTGATTCCCGGCAGGGTCACTCCGGGATTTTTGCATGTGAGAATCGTGTTGGACGATGTCATTGGTAGGTGGGTTTTCTTGGGGATCTCCTGTTTCCTCCGCCCTTCCATTCTGGCGATGCTTCATACTCATCTTGCTTCACCCTCATCGTCCTTAAAGACCTCTATGTTAAGAGCTGCCCAAATCTCTTCACTCACTAAGTGAAGAGTGGTCACTTGAAAATTGCCGCTGTCAGAGGTCATATTGCATTGTATTGTGCGTTCAGCTTGCCTGTTTCTAAGTGCATAAATGTGATTGAAAAACACGCTGATCCAGAACTGCTAGAGTTAAAAGTTCTCATTTTCTCATGGCAAACATATTGAAGGTAGGCAGGGCTTAATATCTTACGGACAGCAATGCCATTATTGATGGAACAACCTGATCAGACAAGCAGAGGCAGAAAAGAATCAGCCAGACCTGTATTAAGGAACCATCTAGTATTCATGTCGAGTGTGTGCGACTACTGTGCCATCATCCTGTGTGAAACATGTTGAAAATTAGTGCAAATGACAAAGGGTTCATATTATACCATTTAATCAAGGGCAGATTACTTTGTAGTTTGTTTATTAACTTGTTC
Organism: Clitarchus hookeri; assembly: GCA_002778355.1. Taxonomy (NCBI): domain Eukaryota; kingdom Metazoa; phylum Arthropoda; class Insecta; order Phasmatodea; family Phasmatidae; genus Clitarchus; species Clitarchus hookeri. The sequence continues at coordinate 155,029 of NQII01003235.1, read as the reverse complement.
AGAACTGAAGCTATTTTTTTTTTTCAAATCATTTTTTGTGTTGGAAGGTCTCTTAAATGCAGTTCATTATGACTCCATTACAGCAGTGTTGTAAGTGGCACATGCTATGTTTTTCCTAAGTGACTGCAATCAAAATGTTTTTATGTGGCAAAATGATAATCCATTATAATTATCATCATTTCATCCAGCAGTTCATCAATTACCCATAAATTATTCAGTCCAGCAATCAATCTCCACATCAAATAGTCCAGCAATCAATCTCCCCATCAAACACTCCAATCACAATCAGTTGTCTTGTCAGTTGATCAGTCTTTTGTCAGTCATCTTGTCAAGTCCCCAGAGCACGCAGAAGTGCCGCAAGACGACGTGGCATGGACTCGACTAATGTCTGAAGGTATGCAGGAGGCAATTCACACCATAAATCCTGCAGGGCGGTCCACAAATCCAATCTGCCCCAATTTGAGAAAGGGTTACACGCCTGTCACGTTTAATGATTCTCGTCAGTTGTCCCATTCTTTTACAATTTTTTTCTGGCCGCACTGATGTTGAAGATGTGATGTTTTACCGGATTCCCGATATTCACGGTACACTCGTGTAATGGTCATACGCGAACATCCAAATGTTATCGCTACCTTGGAGATGCTATGTCCCATTTCTCGTGCGCCGACTATAAGACCACATTCAAACTCACTTAAATCTTGATATCCTGCCATTGTAGCAGCAGTAACCGATCTAGCAGCCGACCGTATCGCATTACTCAGATTACACCTATACCAATTTTTTTGGCTCTTCAGTGTACATACATACTAAATGTTTACATACTTGTTTACATGCATACTACATACATGTTTACATACATACTACATACATATTTACATGCTTCATACTTACTTCATACATACTACATACCACATATATACCACATATATACCACATATATACCACATATATACCACAGATATACCACAGATATACCACATATATACCACATATATACCACATATATACCACAGACATTCCATATACATAATATATATATATATACTACTTACATCACGCCTCTCTCAGAGGGGTAAGCAAAGATTATGGACCTCCATTTACCACGATCCTGACATACCTACCTCCTTCGCTTTATCCACATTTATACATCTCTAATATAACAATATTATATGATAGTGGTTTTAGAAAATTTCTTTGTATACAACATTAATAGTTTTGCCTCTGACTGCCCAAAAAATATTTCTGTTGACACACGAAAGGGCTATGTATAGTCCGTGTGAAAAACATGCTCCACTCAAATCCACTCCAGCTACATTAAGTGTTTGACCCTGTGCCTTATTTATGGTCATATCAAAACACACTATTGGAAATGGGACTCTTTTAAAATTAAAAGGCAAATCAGAGGGAATCATTGGTATTAAAACAGTTTTTCCAGTACCGCAGCCAGTTAGAATAGTACCTTCAATGAGATAACTTTTTAAACTTTTTATTTGTAATTGAGTCCAGCTGCTTCCGCCTGTGTATAGGTCCTTGCACGCGTGTCTCAATTTAAGAAATTACTTTTTCACAAAACGTTTCATAACTTTTAAAGTATTTGTGATAATTGTATGCTGTGAAGGACATTTCTTATTGTTACGAACTAGCTTTTCAGCCAATTCGTACTTGAGAGTATGCTGGGGGCGTATCTCAAATAATTACTCATTATATTGTAGAGTACAACAGTATAAGAGGGGTTTTATTACAATTACGCTTTTACAATAACTATTTATGTTACCATTGACCGGGGGAGCTTTACATTGAATTTAATATTATTAATCATTATATTTCACTCACGCCATTTTAAATAACCCTAACCGGAACGTCATCACCTTGTTAATGTTGCCGGAGGCTGATTCTATGGCAGACGGTTAGCGACGGCCGGACACCCATCTTCCTGGTCTGCTTGGCTGGTAGGGTCTCCCAAAGGTCTAATGATTAATGACGACGACGAGACGGTTAACGACGGCCTATATCAAGCGCGTGGTTCTGCGGCCCCGCTCAGTGACCGGTGGAGGGGNGCGGCCGCGCTCAGTGACCGGTGGAGGGGATTTCTGCAACTGTCGACGACCAAATGGTGGCGTTGCAATCCCGCTCGTTTATGTTTGAAGGTGTGATCAGGCAAGCCGTTCAGTTAAGGCCTGACCACACCGTAACATTTCCCCCAATGTTCACTAGCGAGATGCCCTCATTTCGCCCTAGAGTCCGTGTGGATTCTGTAGATGACTGGGAGTTGCGGGGTTCATGTTGTGGCAGCAGGAATATGGATCGGGTTGAAGTCCTCTTCGCTACGGTAGGAAATATTTTGTGAAAGGAATTAAAATAGATGGATAATTGAGGTATAAGGAACTGCCAGTTGCCTTCGTGCAGTCCTTGGGCAAGGTGTTACAGTGGCCTTGCGCGCCTTGCACTTGTATTTCCGCTGGGTGTGCAGATCGTCTTCCACGCGAGCACGGCAGACGCCTCGCAGGCGGTTCGCCAACGCGTCAGCCTTTCTTGAGTTCGTGAGTCTCTATGCCCTACTTGGCGTGGCTCGTTACAAAAACAAAAACAAAAAAAAAAAAAAAAATTTACAATTAAAAGAATTTAAATTTGGTAAGTGAACTGCTCTCCCCGTTACAACAATTATTATGTGCAATTTTACAGAAAATACATGTGCTGTAAACTGAATACATTTTAGATCACTGACATAGCACTGATGTATTAAGATATTGTTACAGACTAAAACGGTACGTGACGTCTCTGGGTTAGGACACTGATGGGATGGTATCGAAACGTAGAATATTTTTTTAATTATTAATTATTTAAACTTCCAAAAAATTAAAAATTTGTCTAGCTGCATTTTAACTACGTTTCAATACTTAAGAATGAAGGAGCGAAGGGTACACTTATACTAATAATGTTAGAATATGTATTTTAAATTATACTAATAGTATTAAAAAGATAAAAAAAAATTTCCACAGAAATGTTGTCTTTTTACCATACAATGTAACAGTAATAATAATATAATGATATCTAAATTTTACAAACAAAATTTAAATCGCCATTGCTAGCAATGTCAAAATTTTCTTCTTAATGACATCATTTTCTTTCTACTATGGCCATTCTTTAATGTGATATTATTTGCATGACATCTTTATTTTATTTTTTCCTTCAGTTATACTGTATAATGTGCAAAAATTGACACCTACTGGAGGCCTCCTGTGAGTTATAATATTAAATTTTTATTGATGCTTTGTGTTATGTTGGAACTTTTGAGTAAAGTAAAGTTTGTTATGCACGTGTTAGGTACCTGCAGGGTGCGGTGTGAGTGGTGTATGTAAAATATTTGAACAGCTGGTTACCTGTAAATATTTTTACGTAAGACTCGCGAGCTGGGTTAGGCGGTAGTGCTGACGGCTGTGAGCGCGTTGTTGAGGTTGTCGCGCGTGACGTCAGGACTGGTGTCACGTGCGCGGTGCGTGCGGCGACCTCCGTAGGAACGTTTGTTGAGAGAGGTGCGACATAACTGCTGGTTGCTGTGGAACATGAAGCTTGCGGTAANTGTTGCGCGTGACGTCAGGACTGGTGTCACGTGGGCGGTGCGTGCGCCGACCTCCGTAGGAAATTTGGTTGAGAGGGGTGTGACATCACTGCTGGTTGCTGTGGAACATGAAGCTTGCGGTACCGTTGTTCTGAAACTTACAATGAAATGTATTAGCAGAATGCCTGCACAGTTTGTCAAAACATCTTATAAAAAAAATTTATTTAAATAAATAATTTATGCGACTTATGGGTATTCAAATTATATTGGTAATTTAATTCTGGGTTATATTATATTTACTTGGGTGTGGCGTAGGGTGGGGTGTCCGACCTTAGAAGTTTATGTATTTAAACGCGCGTTAAAGTTCATTTATTTTTAAACTGTCGTCAAGTGATCTCTCGGGCGGTATATGAATACTAACTGGTGTTACAACTTTATGGTTACGTTACGCTTGTAAATCTAGTTCTTAGTTAATGCCTATTTTCATACAAGTAATTTTTTTTCTCTTCTGAAAATAAATTATTTTAGTTAGCTGTGTGCGCGGATAAACTCATAATTATTAAAATGTTAATATGTACGCTGGACATCAACACTTAGCCTAATTATATATTTACGTTGATTAATAAAAAGTTAGGGTTGGAATGAAAAGTAGCAGAACGCATAGCATGTTAACAAAAACCGAGGGACATAAATAAAACATAACGACACTTATTATGAAAATAGAATATAGTTGAGAGGAAAAAAAACATATGAGTAATTAAAGACAGAATAATTACACTTCTACTTTCACACAAAGGGGTGGCATACAGGGGTTGGGGAAATCTGCACTCATGACTTACTCCCTGGAGGTCAAAACGAAAGTACCCTCGTGGTATACTTTAAAAGTACTGTGTCTTAAAGAGAAGATCACAGCAAAATCCAATTGCGCCCCTACTGCCTGACCTCTGTCAAGGCTAGTAGAGCACAGAAAAATAGGCCGCTCTGGTCGGGTCACAACTCCGCCAGAGGCCCAAAGATTGCTCCGCGTCTCACGCGAAACGAAAGATTTGACCTCCTGAGTAAGTACTCCTTACAATTGGGTGGATGTGGGTAAACCATGAACGGACAAACACAGTCGAAGTGGGTGCGTCTCAAGCACTATTCCCATTTCGTTAAATACCCTTAACATTGCACACAATTAATCCTTCTCACGTCAGGTTTAGCAGTCTGCGCATCAAACAATGCAGTATGACTGGCATGGCGTGTCGCAAGCATGTCCGGAAGCCACGAGGATTGGCTAAGTCCTCGGATCACAGAAATACGTAAACCTAACAGAATTCATTCGCCCCGTTTCCTTATAGCACAGGTTTGTGGGAAAATACGTGAAAATATTGATAGTATGAGAAACTTAAAACTAGAATATTAAACTTAAGTTTAAAGGCAGATGTGGCGGGAAGAAAACTGCTTGGCGTGCGCAAGCACGTTGCTACGCAGCTCAGCGGCGCTCGTGCCGCGGGGAAAAGTGCTGATAGGGAATGTCGTCTCGGCAACGTCCACTGCGTGGCGTGCTCTAGCACGCTGTTTTTTTTTTTTTCTCTTTCGCGCCCAGTGGCGCTCGAGCGGCGAGAAAGCGCTGACGAGGGAATGTGCCATCTGGACACTTTGGTAAAGTCAACGACATATCGTCCTTCCGGTTGGCAACTCGTACCGCAATACGGGCATTCTATTAGCGTACAAAAATTGTCATACTTAACTTGCATACCTTATTCCTAAGCATGATATGAGAAGTTTCTTAAATATATAGCATGTATACTGAGAGGAAAGTTGAATAAAATATATATTTATTTATTTTATCTGCGCACAGTAATGGCGAACTACGTACAATATGGTGTACTGCATGGAGTTTATTAAAATTAGCATGAGTTGAAAGTTACTGTACTGAAAATGCTTATAAGATTACGAATTACTATCACAGTAATAGTTAAATTTCAAATAACTATATCTGGCGCACACAGGTGATTTACAATTTAATTTATATTACTAGCTTGGTATAGCTGAAATAAATTGTTTACACGTGAATATACGCAACTAGGGACTTGCGGTTTACACGGAAATTGTTTACATTTTAATAACGTTTGTTAATTAGGTTTCAGCTTTGTATGTTTAGATATGGGGCCGTAAAAGGTAAATTAATATTTAAATCTAAGGCATTTTAAAAGTAGACAATTATGACAAGTTTTAAGGTTAAAAAAGCGCACGTGGCTGAAAGTTTGCTATTATTATTACGGAAACTAGCGTGGGTGGGTGGGGAATTTATTGAAATGGGGGTGGATGGTAGAGAAGCTGATGCAAGGCAGCAAGAGGGTAGGGAGGAACCAAGCCTCCACCATTGTTACGAACTAGCTTAGAAGTTTATTCGTACTTGAAGAGTATGTGAATGTGAGAGTATGCTAGGGGCGTATCTCAAATAATTACTCATTATTCGGTAGAACACAGAAAATAGTATAAGGTTTATTACATTAATATTTTATACATTAGTTATTTAAGTTACCAAAGACCGGGGGAGCTTTACATTGAATTTAATATTGTGTTTATTATTACTTCACTCACGCCATTTTAAATTACCCTAACCGGAACATCACCACCTTGTTAATGTTGCCGGAGGCTGATTCTATGGCAGACTGTTAGCGACGGCCGGACACCCATCTTCCTGGTCTGCTTGGCTGGTAGGGTCACCCAAAGGACTAAAGATGACTGACGACGACGAGACGGTTAACGACGGCCTATATCAAGCGCGTGGTTCTGCGGCCCCGCTCAGTGACCGATGGAGGGGATTTCTGCAACTGTCGATGACCAAATGGTGGCGTTGCAATCCCGCTCGTTTATGTTTGAAGGTGTGATCAGGCAAGCCGTTCAGCTAAGGCCTGACCACACCGTAACATTAAGCAGTTTTAATTATTAATTAATTAATTTTGATAATGATTAAGTTCTTTATTGTTGGAAAAGACAGTGAATTTTAAGTTTGTTTTTACTGCGTAATTTAAATTGTAAATACGAATATTACTACTACTTTTCTATTAAAGATAGATAAAGGCCACTGCTGTCTTTTTTGTAGATCATTTAATTTTACACAATTATTTTGTACATGATTTTGTTATATCTCTAAAGGAATAGGCAGCGTATTCCATGAGAGCGTGCTGACGGCAAACTTTTTTCCTGACTTGATTCACTAATATTGTTAATTGCTGGGGCATTTCTTATTGCACACGAACCTTCCTCGAGAAATGCAGATCATAACAGTAAAAACAGCATTCTAATCCGTTCAATGGTTCTCGAGATAAGCACAGACAGACAGACGCACGCCAGGGACTTCCTTTTATACTATGTATTGATATTCTTTGAACATACCTGCAGCTGTAAATGTGAAAATTGTTGTATCTTAAGGAAGTTTGGAATTACATTTTACTATTTCCCAGCAACCAAAACTTTTTGTAGCTTTGGCTTAGTTGAAAATATTGCCAATGCTAGTAATAGTTTTGCATCCTGTAGTTTGTGTGAAATTACAATTAGCGGGCTCATGTGACAATTATCTGATTCTAATAGATGGTTGGCTAGCAAAGGCCTAATGTTGTATTTTGAAATGCATATTAAAAATATCTTGTTAGAAACTTATTAAATTTTAAATAACTGTATATAACAATAAATTAAGCATAGTTTTAAAAGTTATGATTACCATGCCATTTTATTTCACTTTATTTCAACAGATTATGCTGAGATGGTCTTTGCAACGAACGTGGTTAACTGCATCACCATGCAGCATTAGCAAAAAAGAAGTGACTGTGTTAAAGAATGTTTGTTTTGTTTGCAGAATTGCGTCTCAGCCCCGTTCAACTGCAGCACTCTCCAACATTTTTCCGTACAACCAGTCAGGATGATGGCAGAAAGGTTTGTTCTAAGTGTTAGAAATTTTTCAATACTTTATCTTATGGGTGTTAAGCTCCTTGGTACATCAATAAAAAAAACTGCTTTACAATAAGCACTTTTATATAATGTATCATATACAATTATTAATGGTTAATTAATAACACTCGAGGTTCTCAAACTGAAGGTGTAAAAGTTTGATGTTTGATGCTGAAATTGCAAGGTCTCCGGGGCAATGACCGACCATTCTTCCTGCACCACCGTAGCAAGTTAAATCAGAGAAGTGGGTCATTGTAGTCTGGCATGCAGTTACCATTCCAGTTCATCTCAGAGGTGTTCAGTGGTATTTAGGTTGTGTCTCTGGGCTGGCCAGTCCACTTCAAGAACCCTATTGTCCATGGACCACTCACGAACAGTTTGTTCTTTATGGTAGGGGGCATTGTCATACTGAAATACACAGTTATCATCTGCAAACTGGTATTCTACTCTAGACAACACACAGCCAGTTAAAATGTCCTTGTAGTCTTGTAGCCTTTAACATGCCCCGTAGTATTATGAGAGGACCAAGTCCCTTCCATGAATATCATCCTCTTGCTGTCACCTCCCCTCCTTTGAATTTCACCGTGGGCACCATACAAGTCAGTATGGAGCATTCACCTGGCATTCACTACACCCACAACCTCCCGTTGAACTGTCACATGGTATAGTATGATTCCTCTCTCCAAATCCCGCATCTCCGGTCCACATTCCAGTGGCAGCACACGCTACACCACCAAACACAGCACTTCGCATTCGCGGGTGAAATGTGCAGTTTATGGGCAGGTGCCGGAGCTTTGAACCTCAGTCCGTGCAACTCGGAGTGCACAGTCGTGGTGTTAGCTACACAATTTGTGGCACTGCGGAATTTACAGGTGATGGTATCGTGCGGTGACATGCTGTGTTCCCGTACCACCTTCCATGCATTATGGTCCCCCGTCGGTCAACACATGTGGCCTACCCAGTTGTGGTTCTGTAGTGGTTGTGCCCTCTTGTTTCCACTTTACAGTGGCATCCAGACTGTTGACTTGGGTTACTTGAGAACAATGGATTTGGTCCTGATTTATTACTTACTGATGTGGCAACCATTAATTGTAGCTAGAGACCTGAAAAGTATGTGGTGTTTTCCCCAAAAATAGGAGTTATTTATTCTAAAAATATGTGTTATTTTTTTTTCAAAAATATCTGTTTATTTTCTTGCTACAAAAGTGCATGTTTCTGCATGAGAATTGATCCGTTTTTTCATAATTGGAAAAATATCACTTTATTCGTAAAACCTGAAATAGGCAGTGTTATTCCTATTGAAAAGTAGGTTTTTATGAACAGTTATTTCCTTGCAAAAATACTTAACTCCCAGAGAAAATACAGCCACGTTTTTAAGACAAACCCACTAGTTTCCTTTATCAACAGACAACATTGAAAANTACAAAAATACTTAACTCCCAGAGAAAATACAGCCACGATTTTAAGACAAACCCACTAGTTTCCTTTATCAACAGACAACATTGAAAACCATTTCACATTATCTTACTTAAGATNAGACAAACCCACTAGTTTCCTTTATCAACAGACAACATTGAAAACCATTTCACATTATCTTACTTAAGATTTTGTACTCTGCTAGACACCTGGAACAACGGTCACAATGCACTGGCAAGGGCATACTGTTTCATGAAGAGACTACTGTAAACAATTTATACAAAATTATAAAAGCACTGTTTAAAAAATAATAATGAAAGTACCTTGTACGAACAGAAAAAAAAATTAGAGAAATCTACCTATGTGTTTTTAACTATCTGAACTTTCAACAGATTTTTACGTTAGGTCCGCTAACAAAACTTTCATTTTTTCAAAATGTGTCATATATGATAAAAAATATAGTTAGCTGGAAGAATACAAGATTAAAATATGCGATAATTCAATTTACAAATATATTCTACATAAATAAATGCTTAAAAATACATTTTTGACCGCCGCGTCGCTTAGTAAATAATAAATAATTGTTGGATAAAACGTGAAGATGCTATGAATGTAAACAAACTCAACGAGCTAGTTGGCGTGAATGCCATAGGTAACGTGGTGCTTGGTAGACGTGAACACAACAGCATTTCCTAGTGAGGAAATAAACTTTNGGCGTGAATGCCATAGGTAACGTGGTGCTTGGTAGACGTGAACACAACAGCATTTCCTAGTGAGGAAATAAACTTTAGCAGGGCCGTGCACTAGAATGTTAACTCAAAGTGACGCATCATCACTTGTGGTCATGTTATTTAAAGGCCGTAGACACTCGCGTAAACACACGTTATGGAAAGTAAAACATGTTTTTGTTTATGGTGATAGATCAAAAAAATCTACTGACCAACTNCGCGTAAACACACGTTATGGAAAGTAAAACATGTTTTTGTTTATGGTGATAGATCAAAAAAATCTACTGACCAACTCTGCATACATTCGTATTCTAATATGCAGAAAACACAAAATAAGTCGTAAGAAGCAACTATGTTACCTAAAACAATAATTTGCTAAAATACTACAGGATTTTGTACAATTTGCGAATTACAGCTAAAAACCTCAAAAATTGCAATTTTTAGTTTTTTTTTTTTTNTACTACAGGATTTTGTACAATTTGCGAATTACAGCTAAAAACCTCAAAAATTGCAATTTTTAGTTTTTTTTTTTTTCTGAAAATTCACATTTATAGCGTTTGCTGAATTTTCATGTCTCTACAGCAGTGATGAAAATTTCATCTTAACTCGTGTGCTAAGTTACATTCTGATTTCCTGTCAAATATTCTCTAGTTGTGTGTATTCTATGGTCAAGGCCTTGTAACAATTCCTGCTACCTTAACAGTAACACTTTTGTTTGATGATTATTANTGTGTGTATTCTATGGTCAAGGCCTTGTAACAATTCCTGCTACCTTAACAGTAACACTTTTGTTTGATGATTATTATATTTTTGAACTGTGTACGTGAAAAAGAATGATGGAACGGGTGTGTCATTCAAAGAAAACTACAAAATGTGATGCACGAATTATTGACTCGTAAAACATTCAAAATTTTTAACATGCAAAAATAAAAAAAGGCAGACTTTCTGTGAAGTTTTTATTGCCTGTAATTAAGAATAATTTGAATTTTGAACTGTAGGTATCACCTTTAATTTGAGCATTCTCTATGCGGGATGTGTGTAGAGCTGCGACTTCAAACATCATAGCTCAGTGTGTTATGACACACGAAGATTCTTATTTGACAGCTTGTTGTCCCTCCTACGCCTTCATAATTGCTCTTATTGTTGCATTTTGTCAAATTGCTCAGATGTATTCTATTGACCTTATCTGAATAAATAAGAGATTTGTGGAATTGTTCTATCAGGGTTCGACTTTAAGGAACTGTAGTGCCTGTCTGACGGACATGTTCCTATTTCCTTAAGCCTGTCTGCAACACATGCAACCTGCTTAGATAAAATAAAATAAAAATCCAACAAAATAAAAATTAATAGTGTTTTTTTACATTGTAAATTATTATACAGGAAAATGACTGGAGATTTACTTGAACTTATTTTCCATCATTATCATTTCATAACATTCTTTTTCATCAGCCCAAGTTACCTTCACAATGCATTAAATAAAAGGAAATAACTAGTGATGGGTCGAATCCCATATTTTTCGAATCCGAATACTAAAGTATTCTTTGAATGCAACGCTCGAATCTGAATCTCTAAATAAAAACTAGTCAGAGTTCATTTATTGTCTAATTTTTAACTAAAAAGTCATAATGATTAAGCACTCATATTACAAAATCCACCATTTTAAATCCGTCATATTTACATAGTGAATATTTAAGAAAAATACACCAAGAAACAAAAAAAAATTAAATAATTTTGTTACAAAGATGATTGAAATTGTGAAAAATAAAGTATTGCAGATGTAATGCTATTTACTGTCTCACTGCTTAAAATTTTTGTTCAAAAACACNAAATTGTGAAAAATAAAGTATTGCAGATGTAATGCTATTTACTGTCTCACTGCTTAAAATTTTTGTTCAAAAACACTTAACATTTTCATGCATTCTGGGTCCAGCCAGTTGTGTTTCTTGTCGCAAGTGTTTACTGCGGCACTGAATAAACGTTCTGAGAATACTTAAATTAAATAACTNAAATTGTGAAAAATAAAGTATTGCAGATGTAATGCTATTTACTGTCTCACTGCTTAAAATTTTTGTTCAAAAACACGTAACATTTTCATGCATTCTGGGTCCAGCCAGTTGTGTTTCTTGTCGCAAGTGTTTACTGCGGCACTGAATAAACGTTCTGAGAATACTTAAATTAAATCACTCGCGCCGCTAAAAGCCAAACCATTGTGTTGTGCTGTAAGGAAATGCTACCCTAAAGAAGACTGGCAGGCTTACTTTTTCTTTTTGCTTCTTTTACGCAGTGAGGTGCTGGTTTTTTTTTGCCATGCTGGAATGTTGCTCTTCAAAAAAACGTGTCGCCTCTTCCCTTCTCCTCCTCTTGAGAGGTTGGTTATCCTCTGCCATACACGGAAACAAAGAAGGCTTGGAGGAATTTATCGTTGGGCAACTTGAATGGGATAGGGAGTGGAGGGGAATCGTAAACATATGGAAGCTCTGCTTTGTGGCAAGCCAGGATGCACATGACTGCCGTGGATGGTGGAATAGATCGGCGTGACGAAGTACAGGAAAAGGAAGGAAGCCATCAGAGGGGTGAGAAAAAGGTTGTAAAGAGGGGGGCGAGACAGGAGAAGAATAGGTAGGGAGGAGAGAGTCGAGAAGGAGGAACGAGAGCCGGGAGGAGAAAGTATTGGGCAGAGGGGTGAGACAGGAGTCAAGGTTTGACCGCGGCAGAGGGAAGTAGGAATTGTAGTTCAGTGATCTACAAACTTTGTGTGTGTGAAAGAGAGAGAGAGAGAGAGAGAGAATAAGTGAAATAGCTCGGTGATTGGTAGGCAACTATCTCCCTCCCGCCGTCCCAAAAATTTGGTGGATGGAAAGAAGAATGGAGGAGTAAGCAATGTCGCGTCTGCCGGTCATTACATTATCGCAGCTGTCAGACGTAGATTTTTTGTACTGACCTGTCGCTGCATACGCGTAGTTTACGGCATTCTTTAAACACAGGATCTACAAGGGCAAATACAATTAAATATATTACGGGGCACGGTAAATTTTGTTATACTCGCTATAGCGATTATTTACTTTGCCATTGTCGACTATCGTTATAACGCGGTTCCAATGTACGTTTGCATTACTAATAAGCACGAAAAGCATGGTTATAATTATCACAAACGTTCATCACACGTGTCCATTCTTCTTGAACATTGTGCACTACATAATACAGACTATTTTACTTGTGGGATATATTATTATAAGTGCGTAAATGTATGAATACTTCATTACAAATATTTATTCTAAATATGTAAAATACAATTGTGGTGTTATTTAGTAACAACAGTTTTTGAAAGGGCAAGCTTCTGCAAATTTGTAAGTGAATACATAACTTCAACCAGCGTTGAAAACATTAAGCGATAAGCAGTGCACATTTGTATTTTGGCCCCTAATAGCCTATAGTTTGGAATGTTTCTGGGCTGGCTCAGTTAATTTCAAAATTGAAAGATAAAATTTGATAGATAGACCTAATGTACTTTAACTAAAGTAGATTGTGATTAACTTTAAATATTACCAATATATTCTTCAACAAAGTAACAATTTCTCGCATTGATTCCAGAAAGAAGAGACTAATCGATTCTGCATCATTAATAATTTTAAAACCTATTGCGAAGCCAAAATGAATAACAGAAATACACTCAAAATCTTTGTACCTAAATATGCTCCCTGTGTACGAAATAAATATTTACTTTGCTGGAAGGTTATCTTACCAGCATTTTAAAAACCACATAGGCTTCGCATATGGTAAAGAGGGAAGGAAGGTTATTTAATTCATACCAAATTCAATGGCTGTCTGTTTAGGTGTTAGCAATACTGTTGTAATTTAACAACCAAAAGAAAAAAACAAATTATTCAAAATTATTGCATTTCATTGCTCTGTGGCACATTTCGGCAGACACAAAGGTTAGGAATANAATATGCTCCCTGTGTACGAAATAAATATTTACTTTGCTGGAAGGTTATCTTACCAGCATTTTAAAAACCACATAGACTTCGCATATGGTAAAGAGGGAAGGAAGGTTATTTAATTCATACCAAATTCAATGGCTGTATGTTTAGGTGTTAGCAATACTGTTGTAATTTAACAACCAAAAGAAAAAACAAATTATTCAAAATTATTGCATTTCATTGCTCTGTGGCACATTTCGGCAGACACAAAGGTTAGGAATANAAAAAAACAAATTATTCAAAATTATTGCATTTCATTGCTCTGTGGCACATTTCGGCAGACACAAAGGTTAGGAATATTAATATAATCAATTTAAGATGTGTACATTTGTTTTTTATTCAGAAAAGTTTCATGTAAAATATATTATTAAAAGTTGCTATCTTTCCTTCGCCTAGCCTTTGGCGAAATATTTTCTTTTCCACAAACGCACACAGTTTGCAGAACACCCAGTTCATGTCCATAATACCTAAACATCATCTCACTAAGGAAAAAAATGCCATTTAACATGGCCACCAACCATAGTTTCTGTCGCACACCCCACAAATCAATAAAAACTTATATTATTATTTTATTATAAAATACATAGGTATTTATAATCTAATACTATTTTTTGCAAGCTACAAAATATAAAGCTTACTTTTTGTGTCTTTAAGTAGTATTTTTTCAACAGATTTGTGCAATTTTAAAACTTAGTAATTCTAGTAATATTTAGTTGGAATGTTGTCGACCATGTGCAGACACACAATGCTCTACTAGCTTGTAGTAGGAAAGTCAGTAAGCAGAAGATTCCCAAATGTACCCCCATGCTAAATGACAAATGGCTTTGAATTGCATCTTCAAGCAGAGAAATATTTTTGTCAGCAGCGAGACAGTCTGTTTGTGACGATGTCTGCAGTTACCGACGTGACAATGTGTGCAGTTTCTGACGGAACTTGGAATAAGCACCCGTGCGGCTAGGCTGGGTAATTCTGCAACAGTTTGCCATTGCCTTCGCAGTGTGGTGATCGGTCACACCCACCAATGATTTGGAGAATTCCGAGGGTCATTGCTGGGTTGCGAACTTGGAAACACACACTGAATGCCATACAGGCACCATATATTCAGTAAAATTAATATCTTTATCTATTCCTTTAACAGTAAAACTAGTATAATTTAACTTGCATCTTTTATAGTGTGCTTATTTTCTCAATTTCGTTCTTCCAAGAAAGTTGCTACAAGTTTAATTTTATTGTTTTGTTGAAAATTTTTTCACTAGATTAGCATCCAGTAGTATTGCTCCCCCCCCCCAGGATAAGTGTATTGTAGTCAATGGCTAACTTTTTGTTTGTTAGCAAAAGAACTGAAACATCCTTGCAATTTTCCTTTTATGATCTGTATTTGGTTATTTGTGAAAGTACCATGAAAATATTGGATGCATGTGTATTGGTGAAATAAAATAATTTAGTGTGGTCTGTGTATATTAGTTTACTGGTGTCTGTGTGTTTCTTATGGTAATTTTTTTTGTTGCGTAGTGAAGCGTTTTCAAATTTTTGAACACGAGTCCATGGGTTNTTGTGTGTTTCTTATGGTAATTTTTTTTGTTGCGTAGTGAAGCGTTTTCAAATTTTTGAACACGAGTCCATGGGTTGTGTTACTTGCAGAGCGAGAGCCCAACTCGCAAGCGGAGGCGGATATCCCGTGGCAGCCATCACCAAATACTCGAGATGTCTCCGCCTGTTCCGAGTCCTCCACCGCCTTTGCGCGGCTCCTGGGAGCAGCGGCGTTCCCCCAGACACCAGCAGAGAGGAAGGTGAGTGCAGTTGATGCAACCAATCTAAAGANCTCCTGGGAGCAGCGGCGTTCCCCCAGACACCAGCAGAGAGGAAGGTGAGTGCAGTTGATGCAACCAATCTAAAGATGGNGCTCCTGGGAGCAGCGGCGTTCCCCCAGACACCAGCAGAGAGGAAGGTGAGTGCAGTTGATGCAACCAATCTAAAGATGGTGCTCATTTTCTAGCAATTGTCCATTGCTGCAGTTCACTCCAGGTACACCACTAATATTTTGGGCCTTGTGGGATGGTTTAATAGGAGCTGTTGGTGCAAATGACAAGGAAATGGTTTGAAACAATTTTAGCATGCGTATGCTTCTTTATCTGCAGATGAAGTGCCCATGAGTTTAGTTATAAAGTCTCTTGTCATGGCCCAAAAAAACTTTTTGTTGCCTACTTTTGTATTCATGAGAGATAAGTGTAGAATGTAATGTACAGTACATGTAATAACTTTATTTAATTTTTATTTCTTGGATCACAACGTGTCATTAAAACTTTTTCATATTTATCTGTTACCATACCTCGTAATTTGTAAGATTTTCCAGCACAAATTTTTGTGTATATTTTTTCACTGGAAAATTACATCCAAAACCTAAGGGACTGTTGTACAAAAACAGTAATTGGTGTTTAGTGAAATGTATGAACATAGTTTCTTCTACTACTCTCCCTTTAAAATTGTAGCTTTTAAGTAGGTATCAAAGTACACAGTAGGGAAATTACGTAAATAAAGTTTTATTTTCATAAACATTAAGCATTCCAAAACTATTGACTTAAACAAATATTGTGGCCTCCACTTATCTCTTGTTGCAGAAGTTGTCAACAATAAAAGCATTGAATACAANCTGACTTAAACAAATATTGTGGCCTCCACTTATCTCTTGTTGCAGAAGTTGTCAACAATAAAAGCATTGAATACAACACTCGTCATTTTTATTTACTGTACCTTTGATATATAATAAGCAGTGGGAAAAATATTTGCCAATAATCAAGCCTCATCAATTTCGTTACTGTCACTTTCGTTCTGCTTGAAGATGTATCAAATTCATGTATGTTGCACAGCGGGTCATCTTGTTGTTATCTAGTTTATAGGAGATCCCTGTGACATTGAAGCTTTGGCAATAATTTCTTCAAAATTTGAATACCATGTTGCCAAGATCAACATACCATCAGTTTGCATTCTCTCAATCTGTGTCACACAGTGTTTTGCAGTAGTCTTCATCCACGAGTTGTACTGGTGTCGGAATGCTGTTCAAAACAGCCAATTTACAACCATATCCAGAGGTTGCAGAGGTTTTGTCTTCTCACCAGAGATAACCAGATGATTTGTATCTTTGTGTAAACTACATTTCACTCATCCTGTCAAGTGGCCACAAAAACTGTCCAACATTAACAAAACGTGCTTACTGCTTATACAGGTTTCCAAATGATGTTAACCATTCAATGCCAACTTGTCAGTCATTTAGCTCATTTCCTGTGCTGTGACAACTATTCCAGTGAAAATGATTTAAAGTGCAGTGTTTTTATTTTAAATACAATGTACGTATAGCATCTGCAGTAATGGCAAACATCACCTCACAACTGTGTTTGTCAGCACAATTTTTCATTGGAACAGATTGTTCACCAGCTAGCGAACCTGTTGTCTTTGGCATGTCGAACCACACAGGCATTTGAACTGCATACACTGACAGCTATTTTTTTTTCTTATGTTAATCACATACGTATGGGACTCCAGTAGGTTTGTTTCCTATTTTTCTGACAATTTCCGTGCCAGCATGGTTTTGCGGNAATCACATACGTATGGGACTCCAGTAGGTTTGTTTCCTATTTTTCTGACAATTTCCGTGCCAGCATGGTTTTGCGGTGAATAGAAAGTAGTTCCCTTCTCATAAATCGCAGTGCAGTACCTATAGATAACTTTGACGCACCATAGGCATTGTCCCCTTGCTAAGTTAAGATATGACCACACTCCTTCAATATCAGCTCTAGTCATCTTTGAGTGGGCAACGTCCCCTGCCTACTGGGTGCAGGCTAAAGCAGATGCTGCACGCACACACACCTTGNAATCACATACGTATGGGACTCCAGTAGGTTTGTTTCCTATTTTTCTGACAATTTCCGTGCCAGCATGGTTTTGCGGCGAATAGAAAGTAGTTCCCTTCTCATAAATCGCAGTGCAGTACCTATAGATAACTTTGACGCACCATAGGCATTGTCCCCTTGCTAAGTTAAGATATGACCACACTCCTTCAATATCAGCTCTTGTCATCTTTGAGTGGGCAACGTCCCCTGCCTACTGGGTGCAGGCTAAAGCAGATGCTGCACGCACACACACCTTGGNGTCATCTTTGAGTGGGCAACGTCCCCTGCCTACTGGGTGCAGGCTAAAGCAGATGCTGCACGCACACACACCTTGGCAACCTGGTTGGTTGTGTGCCCCTTGAATGTAGCGGCGGCCTTGCAGCCAGGGTACTGAACTGCATCCTGCTTGTGCAGCGGGAAACAAGCCCTCGCCTCTCTATTGTTCTCTCCTCACTCACCTCTGGTTGGACAGGTATAGGTTTAGAGCTAGCACAGGCCTCACGGAGCAGTTTGTTTTTGCTGGCCTGTCATATCTACCTACTCACGAAGCTGTCCAACTGCGCAACATCTTCCTGCCAGACTTTCTTGCAAGAACCGAGCTCCGCACACTAGTCTCTCTCTCTCTCTCTCTCTCTCTCTCTCTTGAGATGCTCCCTCCAGTCTAAAGAAAGGGAGTTCATACTACCATGCTGGCTCACTCGCGCTGGCTGCTTAAGAGCTTTGCTGTCAGGGGGTCACCCTCACCCTACCATTCCCACCCGAGGCATAGACTTTCTTAGCAGTCAGGTCACCCCTGCCCTTCAGGCATCTTGGGCACAGGCCGGGATATATTTGGTTTATCCTCTGCAAACCCATATGAACCATACCTCTATCTCTTACAATTTTGTTCATCTGGTTCCTTTCCAGCAATCTGCCACCCTCACAGGCTTACAACTCACTACATTGGGAAACTGCTCTTTACCTCAGTCTGGGTATCTAGTTAGGTACTAACAAGGTACCACGATGGTGTAGTGGTTAGACTACTTGCCTCCCACCTAGGTGAACTGGGTTTAATTCCCATGTTGGCCTGGCTCTACCTTATTATCCTACTAATAGAGCACTGCGAAAAGGGGAGGGGTGCATGTTGGGTGCCATGAAAACACTTTACTAATGACATCTGTTAGAAATGGCAAGGACGTCACTATCGGACAAGGGTTCTGTTGTGCTGGTCAGAGGCACTGGTGTCGCTTTACCTTGCTTGGGTCTCACTAGGGGTAGATCCTGGCTCGGTGACTGGTGGCTGGAACGAGGGCACTGTCCTAGGGCACTGTCCTAGGGCAGCTGCTGGACTGATCGCTGGTGCGGGTGGTGACGGCATTTGTTAGGTTAGTTGCGGCACCTGGAGTGCGGGCTGGCACGGCCAAGGGGTACTGGTAGGCCCGGTTGTAGATGGACTATGATTGGGTGTGTTTTGCCGACGATCTTCTGGGGGTGGATGAAGGGAACTGGGAGGTGAGGCCTCGCCAGTCGTCAGGTGTCTTTGAGCTCTGTCCTGTGGGGAGGGCTGCTGAGGGCAGAAGACAATGGGTTGCAGCGCAACTGACTAGGTTTAGAGGCAGTAGCAGCCTTCTTGCACTGCTTCTATGGGTGAAGGGTATACAGGAAAGTTACTACTGTCTACCACACGAAGTAGGAGCAGGTGTCAAGTTCCCTGGCTAAAGTGGAACCAGAAGAGGTTAGGCCACCAAGAATCAGTCCTGTCACTCCAACCAGTGAAGTACGTGGTGGATGGAGTGGGTCAGCTGATCTGGATGTCTAGCCGCTTCGTCGCGTGTTCCTAGTGGTTGTGGCTCTACTTTACAATGTTCCAGGTACCGGAGTACTTTTTTAAAAGTATGGGTGGCCGTCGACTGGGTTGTGTTTGGTGACGTATGTGCGTCCGATTAAGGGTAGCCCGCAATCCTACACTAGTTTCTGCAAAGTGGGTTTCGAGATGCAGTCTCTTACTTATCCTTTGTGGGTTTGACGTCAAAGAGGTCTGAAGTCGTCATCACCCTAGAATAACCACACATGGTTAGATAAGAATACGTGTTTATTCCCCAAAGGAATAGACACGGTGGCCCGTACTAAGCTATCAATTGTACTGAAACTTGCGGGAGTAGACTACATTAAACCAGGTGAAGGGGACCTGGGGCAAAACTAAACAAGAGCAGAAAATAATCTAGGTAGCTATGACAACTAACTCTAACTAATCTACACTGTTGTACAGAAGGGACTCGGGGTCACTACCATAGTGACAGTGAGTGTAAGGGGAAAAGACTTCGTCGGGGGTCTCTAGATGCTGCTCAAGAAGGCTTCTGGAAGTTAGCAGTGGTCCTTCGTGAGGAAGGTGGTTGAGTGAGTTGCAGAGTATACAACTGACGTTTTGGGGCTGCACGCCGGTGTATATAGACTGCTGGTGCGGGTCCTTCGGCTGATCTGGCATCTTAGGACGTGGACTCCTTCCTTAGCAGCGCAGGCCGCATTCTCTCGGGGCAGGCTGGATGTGGCGGTTTCTTTGTGTACGGGTTGCATTACTGCCGTCTGCTTAGGGGCAGCGCTGGGCTTCGCTGCCTGCTTCTGTCGCACATGGGGGTGATTACAAGACACGTGACGTCTGACATAATAGCATAGACAGCTTCAACTGCTGTGTCCCTGGGTGCCCCTTGCTTAGGGGTGTGCTGGTTGGCTCTGGAAGCAAGTCATCGTGGGTTCAAACCCTGCTCGGGGTGACATGATGTCACATGATGAAGAAGCAGAGTCGCAACTTAATTTTTATGCCAGTACGAGTCATACGTCAAATACACTAATAAATGGTGGAATGTGTATCTTGGTTTGCAACATTGTGCCGGTCAGGTTTGTCATTCATAAACAAAATATTTTTTTTCTGTATCTCTATGTTGTGCTTTTTTTTAACTGTATCTAATTTTGGTGATTTTGAAATTTATTCTGCGACATGCATTTATTTTGAATTTTCCTGTTCATAAACAAATATTTTGTACCAACCCAAGTTTAAATCATTAATTAGTGTACATTTTGATTTTTCAAAATAACTCTGTTTTGAGAGTATATATTTTGCAAGTAACAATAACCTTGTGTATTGCAAAGCCTATGCATATATAAAAAAATACACCATTTTTGTTTTAAAGCTATTACTTGACTGTCAACAGCAACAAAACATGTAAACAGCCTTACGCATGCTTACTGTTTTCTGAGTTCGGAATTAAGTATTTATAAAAATATAGACCAACATTTTTTTTCTTTGTTAGTTTTTACTACAACTTGCATGGTTTATTGTATTAGGTATTAGTTTAGTTACTTTTTGGACACTGTAAAGTGAAATAAGTTAAAATTTCCTTTTTCGGTTTTATATCCCATATTAAACGGGGAAATTTTACGTCGTCGGAAGCAGACATGGGAAAAATTATACTTTGGTTTTTAATACTGTATATACACGTTTATTTCATACATATTCTCGGCAAGGATATCATCATTGTAGTTCCCGTGGTTTAGCAGTCACTTTTTGTCTCCTTTCAGGTCATAATGCATCCCAGTCTCAGACTTCATATAGTCCCTAATCCCTCCTGTAGTGACCCTAGTGTAGATTTGACCCATCTCTTGTGTCAGTGTTCCACTGGTGGTGATCGAAGTACGTTGTATGCCGCCCTTCAACGGCTTCGTGTGAGGTTACCTGTCTCTTACCCTTCGGTACTTTTTCATGACTCTCGGGTAGTTTGTGACGTTCTCGCTCGGTTTTTACTTGAGCACGATGATATTATCTGATTTTGGGAGTTTGGTGTCCTGTTAGTTGTCCAAGGTGACCGGCCCTCTCTGACCTTGCTATCCCTTGTTCCATGGCCTTTCTTTCCCTCCATGGTTGATGGACCTCTACCCAGAAGAATAGTATATGTGCTCCCATCTGGTTTTGTTCCATGTTCGTTTTTCCTGTGGTTATTACAGCGTGCTTGTCTTTGCTCCTATTTTTCGGTTTTGGCAGTGGACTTTGGTGTTAGCTACATTACCACAAAAAAAAAGTAATAGTAATAAGTAATTGTGGACACAACAGAAAAATGCGGAGGAACCTCGATACATTGTTCCCTTATCCTCGTTTATTTTACAGGTTTCCTAGAAACTTTCTTTCTAAATTGGTTGTAAATGCCAGCCAGCATAAATAGTTTATATATTTTTAATGGATTTTGTATGCATGTATTTATTTTTTTTCGGACTGTTGTTGAGGGCTGTTATCCAGAATTATGTTCTGCAATGCCATAGCCGTGAACGTATTTATCACGCGCGGGAGTTCGACAGCACCAAATGGGACTGAATATATCTAGTATGGTAGTTTTTATAAAGTTTGTAGGTATCTAAATGTATAATGATTACTTTCTTGCAGATATTGATATTTTAATATTTCAGTTTTCAGCAGTACAAGATTAGGATATGTTTTATTCCATTGCTCAGTGTCTAATAGGCATACATTTTTTTTGACAGTATCAGTACAAATGAGTTGAATAAACTTGAAAACTGTAGGCCACTACTATAAATTAATATATATATTTTTAAATCCTTAGACTTCGATTTTATTCAAAAATCCTTCGCACAATGTAAGCTTCGCTTCGACTTCGCTTCGCATAAAAAAAAATACCTTCGCACATGCCTAGGGACCATCCAAAAAAATCGACTGATACGGGAAATCGACAACGAGGTTTCACTGTACATCATTTCACTGTAAATTTAAGTGGATTAATATTATGATTCACTTCCCAATTCGTTATTTATGGTTTCTACGTGTCGTAATGCTGCTACGTAAATGTATGGGTTTCCCTAGTGTGCCCAACATTACTACATTGTTGTCGCAGTACATCTCGGCTCATGGTGTACTGTATAAGTTCCCTGTACCTTGAGCTGAGTCCTACTCTCGCACATTGTAATTACATTTTCATTACAACATATGATATTATGTATTCAGTGTACATATTTTATTCACCATTGCCACAATGTAAAATAATGTATTTTGCACTTTTCAAACCCTAAGAACTGTACTTACTTTGTTAGACACTTTTGTATCTGGCAGGGGTAACTACAGTACTACGTGGTGAGACCCAAATCAAATTATTTTGTTGCTGGTATTTACCGACAACTGCCTCAAACTGCTGCTTCATGAATTGCGTACTCTATAGATAATATGGCATTATTACAGATGGTGTTCATATCTTGATGGTCATACTTCACAATCAATACATTAATTTGCGTTACTGTGTCAGTTCCTGGTTCCATTAACGTATATCCTGAAGAAAATTCCTGTAGATAGAACACCGATCTTTCGAGAGATCCTCTTATCTTGCAAATAATTACAAATCTTCAATAAATTATTTAACATCTAGCTGCCTAAAATTTCTTTTACAAAACTGTGTATTTTTTGTTTGATTATTTGAGCAATTGTAACTATTTCTTATGGTGATAGTGTAAAGCCGTAACCCTTTATTACACTTCTTTTAATTGTTTTTTATTATCTCTGTTGTTAACTTGGTCTTATTGTAATAAGATTGGAGTTGTGTATGTTATCTATAATTTTATGAGGGAAATTGCCCTTGACCAATATTCAAATATTTGTTTTTCTCTCAACATGTTTAAAGGCATTTCTGAGGTCAATCAATGCAGTGTTAATTCTATATGTATTCTTTGTTTTCCCGTTAGCATTATGAAATAAACATAAGTGCATGACGAAGCAATCTCCAGAAGCGTAGTGTGACCTGCTGTATTGGCAAGCTACAAATTAGTGGCAGTACGGGTAACTGTAGTTGGCAGGAAGTTCAAAGGTGACGTGTGTGCGGGTGGTTGTTGCAGCCCGCCTATCAGACGGGCGCGCTGCGGGCCAGTGTGGGCCCAGGACAGCTATCCAGCTGTGGGCCACCAGCCTCCAGGCGCGGTGGTGATGGATGTGCCGGTGTCCATCCCGGTGACGCTATCCCACCACCCTCTGACCCTGTACCAGAGTGGGCCGCACATCTCCTCGCCACCCCCCTGCCAGCTCCACGGCCTCTACTCCTGCACGTGTGCCTGTCCGCCGTTCACCCCTGCCTACCAGGTACTGTGGCTTCCATCCCGCACCGTTGCTCAACTTACCACTTTTCAAATTAACTACTCAAAAAAATGCCTATAACTGCATGGTTTCCAAAAATAAGGTTGTTATGATTGGTTGCTACAGATATTTCGGGAAATTTTGGACCTATTTTGATTTTACGACAGCCCCAATACATAAAAATTTGCAATTTTTTGCATGACGTCCATGTTTGATCATCTATAACATGAAAATGACACAATTTTTTAAATTAAATGTAAGTTCACGTTAATAGGCAGACGTCTTCTGTTAAAACATTGTGTGCAAGGTTTTACCAAGCATTTTAAGTCAATGTTCAATTGTCTGTGGCAAAAAAATAACATATTTTTTATTGAATATAAATTAATTTTAATATCGTACGTCCTCTAAAAAAAAGTGATACTCAAAAGGTGTATACTCGGCCTCTCCTTGTCTTCGAAATGTTAAACATTGAGCAGTGCTAGGATTTAACAGTCATTGTACGTCCATGTTCAATTGTCTATAGCACAAAATCAATATGATTTTTTCTGCACAGAATATAAATTTAATTCTATCTTCAAATATCTTCTGAATAAAATTATACCCCACACACATGTACTACTTCCCTATGTCGTTATAAATGTTTTTTAAATACAGTGCAGAAACAGAGCATGAACTCATGGCTTCTTGTGGGAAAATTGGAGTGTTTGTTTTAGAAATACAGTATTTTGCAATGTTTTGGCCGTGAGCATGTATAGGCCGCACCAGAATTTTTTGATGAAACATTAGGGATAATTCATATTAAGCCGCACTGAATTTTTGTATTCCCGGTCCTCAGCGTGCTAGTGTGGCGGCCGAGCCGGTGCGGCAACAGTAAACTACTGCAATGTCAAACTAATTAGTTTGCAGTCAGCTGCACCGGCTGACCTCTGTCTACTGAAAAGTGGCAACAGCGCACTATTCCGCCAGATAGAGCAAAGGGCGTGAGTAGCTGCAGGGGAGAGGATTTTGACCTTATTGCGCCCTCTGTCGCCACAACCCTTGTCACCCCTTTTCTTGTTGCTTTCACTTATCAGTGTCACCCACGTGATGCTTGTTTCTTCCCCTTCCTGCCCTTGTATAGCTTTCCATTTGCCATTTTCAATCGGTTACCGGTATCATTACAGAGTTTTGAGTTGTGCTGTTGTTAAATAATGTACTTGTATTACTAATGTGTTCGTGTAAAGCTGAAAATGGGAAAGGACAGAGCTAGTTACAAGGCGAACTTAAAGTTAAAAGTCGTGCTGTATGAACAAGAACACTGTAAAAGAGCGGCTGGGAGAAAATTTAGTGTGGATGATAGTTATTGTGCACCAGACTATACCAGTTACCCTAATCATCTCAAGAAAAGATCTTGTGTCTGGCAGTCACCGCGCTGGCCTGACGCATATGAAGAGGGGAAGGGGACAGTCTGAAAATGGCGGCCAAGCAAGCATATTTGTTTACATTTGAAGTGGCCTGTGTCAAAAGTGGTTTTTTTTTATACTCTTGAGTGGCAAGCTATTCATTTGTTCTTATTAATTTTTGACTTATTTAGAAACTAAGTTAAAGTTAAAACATGAAAGTGTGCTGTTTTTGAAAAATTTCTGAACGTGTTTTCGGAGAAAAAATTAATTTGAAAGCAAATTTCTCGTGTATAAGCCACACTCTCTTTTGTAGTTATTTTTTGGTAAAAATGTGTAGCCTATACATGCCGAAATACTGTATTTATTTATTTCAATACAGACTTCTTCTGAATAGGTAGATTATCTAAAGAGTCCTATACGAAACCTCTTTGTTGCCTAATACAGTGAAATCTCGGTCTACTGTTTTTAGGAGACTGTCAAAACAGTAGGTGAGAATCTGACATGTATATCAATAAAGTACAACTTATAATCTTATTTAACTTCATATTGAGTATAATTAGAGCTATGCAGCATCTGTGAATAAAGTTTATTTAATAAAAGCAATAAAAATGGGAATTTTTAAAAAAAGTGTGACTATATTAGTATTGCTGTAAATAATACATTAATAAACATTTCACTATAACATCACAGAGTACTGTGAGTACTGTATATATAGTGTAAAAACCCTGAAAATAATTTGATAGTTTTTTTTTCAAAAACTGACAAATAAAAAAGTTAGGGTTGAATTATAATCTTGGACTTAAAATAGTTACTCTTTCAATATTTTTGAAACTGCATGACCAGTGAACTGTCATGGCCACCGCCACCGTGGTATCTTGGCAGAACTGTAGTGCAGGAGCACAAAGTATTGATTACTAGTCTTGAAATGAGTCACTCGTGCATGTTTTGTCTTGTGTTGATGCAGTTTTTAAGGAAAAGAAATTTTGTAAAGCAGTACAGCAAAAAAAAATAATGTTGAAAGGATTGTGGTTTAGCCTTGATGCAAAATTAAAAATAATAGTTGCAAATTATGCCAAGCAAACGAACAACTGTGAGGCCACATGGATGTATGGTTTTTTCGAGGCAAACGTTCGGAACTGGAATGCTGGAAATTGTTAATTGTTAGTGAAAAGCCTTCAGAGGTCCGAAGAAAGGAAGATTTCAAGAAATTGAAACTTGTGTTGTACAGTTTATCAAAGAAAAGCGTAACAATTGAGTGCCGATATCACGTTTTTAATGTAAAAGTGCATTACACAGCAGCACCACCAAAACAAGAAACTACTCTGACAGTGTTTTTGTAAATATTTTATTTTTATAATATTTTTCAGGCTAAATTCTTTTTACTTAAGGTGAGTTATTCAAATTTGCTGCCTTATTGTGGTAAAGAAATTTCTCTATAAGTTAATGAAACTTTTCAACTTAACCGGGCGCAGGCACGTATGTAGTAAAACACAATCGGTCGACGGCCACCCGTACTGTGCACCTGGTGCGCAGGTCGGGGCACTTGTTCCAGTAGCCAGCAGCAGCTGGGTCAGCAGCCACCCCGGGTCACCTCCAGCACAGGTATTCCTGTGGCTGTGTGCCACCCAGTACTCAGGACTGCTAAGCCCACGTTTGTACCGTGCCGTCAAGCCACGTGTCCTGTATTATATACCGGCCGGGGCCCGGTCAGCCGTTAAGGTGAGCCAGTTGAACCGACGTATCAAAATGTTGCCCGACCCTAATGTCTGTCAGCCACCCAACGTCATGCGTCAGCATCAAAGTATAAACTTTTTTCTGGGAAAGCTCATAATTTTAAGAGTTGACTGTATTAGATACTTTAAAAACATTACTTAAACCATAAATGTTGTAAGTATAATTAAAGTTTCGAATTACTTGCAACTTTGTTTCAAGTGCTATTTTCTTCCATAGACATTGGTATCGTCAACATGACAACATACATTCCGCAGCAACTTATCACCTTTTCAATACTTTGCAAATAAGAACATCTACTTTTTACAAACTGTGTATGCATATCACATTTTGTCAAAATTTAGTGTATTTAATTATATGATATCCAGTATGTAGCTCATTCAGTTTTAAGAGCATTTAGAAAAAAATCACCCTGTCTGCTTATGCTTGAATGTAAACAGTGATTGGCAATTCTACATTAACAGTGCATCAGGAAGAATAATTTAAATATAAATATAAAAATTGAAGTCACATGAATATTTTAAAAAATATATATTAAATTAGTAATTTAGGTAATAGTGTTGTGTTAGTATGCATTTATAATTATTTAACTGTGTGACTAGATTTGTGCAAGGATATTACTTACTCTATCCTTTTTAGTGTTAGTTTTTGCATGTGGTTAAATAATACAAAAGAAATAATGCAAGGTCTTTCAAAGTGCTTGAAGTGATAAACTACCTCAGTCTACCATGGCACAACGGCAGCTAGCAGTTGTGTTGTGTGTCAGGGTGAATAAAGCGCGGGAAAAATTTGCAAACCTTTTTTTTTTTTTATGGGAAGGGGTTGGTGAAATGTTGGGATTAAGGAAAGAAGCTGCTACTGTTTCACCTCTGTACCTTTCAAGCACTGGTCATTCTTAAACAGGATACAGATATATTGTATAACTGCCAAGCTGTTACTTATGTGTGACCATACCTCCCTATAACGTTATCTGTTTCTTGGTGTAAAGTGGTTTTTTCTTAACAGTCTTTAATGCAAGGTACACTCTTTGCAGTTTACATCAACGTTGTCACTGGACCAGCTGGAGATTTGCGGGATGTGTAGAAAATTCAGTAGAAGTGATATTTGGTTTGTGTGCTCTATTGCATTTGTACAATTTTTTTTCCACACCTATTGGTACATAGATATTGGACAATTCATTTAAATGACATAAAGTTAAATATAAACATGCATTGAACATATCTGTTTATACATATTACATGTCAGGTTATAAATATACATAATGCCAAATAAACTTTTTTTTTTATCTTTCTCTTAAAAAGTGACAGTTATAAGGAATGCAAAATGAAAGGTAGGATTGTGTTCTCTTTCATTTCATTTCCAATATCTTGTGGTTCGGGATGTTCTCTGTACACTCCTGCATGGTATTTTTTTTGTAAATAGGAAAATTGGTTGTATTTTTTGGTTCATTAGAATGTAACCATTGGATTTAACATGGTTCTTATGGAAAGAAAATTTGTATAAATTTTTTCTTTGAAGGTGCTACTTTGCAGGCACATAAACCAATTTTATAGCAAGTGCCATTGTATTCTAGTGATGTGAGATTTGCAGTAGTAATAGTGAGAGAGAAACTGAAGGGAGGATGTGTTGTGCCGTGAGGTGCCGCAGTTTGGAGGCTGCCTGCCCCCGCATCACCACCACCAGCAGTATCCTGCCTTCCTAGCTGCCCCGCAGCAGGTACCAGTGCCCGTTGTCGCCCACTCCACCCATTACCAGCACCTGCAGCCTCAGGTAAGTACGTAGGTAGTCCTCACTTCCCTAGGGGTTGTAGTGGTTAGACTACTTGCCTCGCACTTAGGGGAACAGAGTTCCATTCCCGGCGGGGTTGCTCCCAGATTTTCGCACATGTGAATTGTGTCTGGCGATGCCGCTGTCTGTGGTTTTTTTTTTTCAGGGATCTCCAGTTTCCCTTGCCCATTCATTCCGGTGCTGCTCCATACTTGCCTCTCTTAATTCTCATCGGCTCTCAAGACCTCAATGTTTAGAGCTGCCCAAATCTCTTCTCACTCGCTCGCTCTATAGAGGGATATATATATATATATGTATGGAGGGATATGTATATGGAGGGATATATATGCATGGATGGGTGGCAACTTACTCCCTCACGCCTCTTCCACAAACTTGGAGGAGGGGTAGAAGAATGGAGGAGGAAGCAAGGTTGCGCCTGCCGGTCGTCACATAATACTGCTGTCAGACGTCTCAATTTTTTTTGTATTATCTTGTTGCGGTATATGCGTAGTTTACTACTTTCACTAAACACAGGATCGACAAGGCCAAATACAAGAACAAAAAAATTATGGCGTATGGTAAATTTTGTTATAACGATAACTCGCTATAACTATAATTTATTTGGCCATTGTGGACTACGTTATAGCGCGGTTCCACTGTACGTCTAATGCTTTTAAGTGTATCATTTCAAGGGGAGCTGGTGCACCCTCATTTCGCTTTTCTTGTATGAATTTAACAACATTTTTCTCAAGTTCTTCATCCCTTCGTTTAGCGGGGCCGCAAAATGCACGACGCGCGTTGTTGCAATTTTGCAGCTTAGGAAGATCTTTTCTTCACTGACAAACATTTGTTTTGGCGACGGTGTAACATCTTGCTGCCGCATTGTTGTGTTTGCAATGGCATATTTTGCTACTTTAACCTTGAAAGATACATCGCCACTACGCCTCTGACCTTTATTTATTTGGTGTGCCATGGTACCCCATTTTTCAACCCTGTCAAATTCCATTCTACGTGAATAAAAAACTTAAATCACTTTTATAACTGTGATATTTACAAAATCAACCCGTAACACTACCAGTGATGTAACTACCATTAGGTGTCTACAGGGCACAAAATTGCTACGAAAACAGTGTCAAGATGGTGGCCACAGTGCGACAGTAAGGGTTGGTTTACGATTGACTTAACAGTATAAATGTACAGTGTGCTTAGAATGTGAATCAATGTGTTGAAGGGTATTGGTTTATAACTGGTGTGTGCGGGTCATTTATGGATTGTGCGCATTCTTAGCTTGACTTAAGATATTGTTATATTTTACATCTTGGGTACTAGTCAATACGAAGTAGCCAATTAGAGCACAGTGACATTTGTTGTTGGCGGGAAACTGTATTTCCATCTTGAATTTAGGTTATGTCGTATCGTAAAATCATATGCAATGAATTATTTTAATTGAGAGGATACCTCTTTATTTAAATAACTGTTTGAGGTTATGTTTTATTTCTTTGCAAGAGGTTATTGAATTTGCTTTATTTAACCTTCTACAGATTTATTGACGTAAATGCCCAATGTTGGCATCAGCATTTCCTTCTATATGATACTAAAATTTTTTTAAAACAATTGCACTAGCAGTAACCACAAATAATTAAATATATGTAAATAATATTCACTCTTGCCCATTTTTTTCATGTTACGTCTGCTGCTTTGGTATCTGACGATTCTGATTGGCTAGACTTAACAGTTACTAGATCAATCATAAACTGCAAAACTTATTTTCCGTGTACTTAATGAGTTACAAGTACAAGTCTCAATTTTTCAATATTTAATCGNTCATAAACTGCAAAACTTATTTTCCGTGTACTTAATGAGTTACAAGTACAAGTCTCAATTTTTCAATATTTAATCGAAAACCCCACCTTAATGCTGAAATGCAATGCACACTTGCTGGATCATCCAAAAAAACACTATTTTACTCTTTTACTCTATGACATGAAATGAGAATAAGAACAACATGGTTTTTTTACGTTTGGAGACATTTGGTTATTGAAATCATATTTTTGGCAAAGTCTTGTTAAAATTAAGTTACGTATGCATAACACGTAAGTTATACNAATTAAGTTACGTATGCATAACACGTAAGTTATACCCTACAATATAGAAAATTTCAATTCTAATAATTTTTGTGTGCAAATTAAGTTTTAAAAATCACCCAAAATGGTTGACTGCAAATATGTCAACACCCATTATTTACCGATTCTACTTTTTGGAAAAAGTAGTCTTATATTCAGGCCGATAAGGGTACTCTCATCCCAACCAGATTTGTGACTACAGTAGTTTTTAAGACGTTCAAGGATAAAGCTTAAAGTGGAAATTACTGCAGCACTTGTATTTAATGAAATTACTGTATTTTTTGATGTAGTCGTTTCACATTTTTTTTCTAAAATTTTTGTTGAAACTTGGAGATGCAACAGTTATGTGTGATTAGACAGATACACGAGAAAAAAATTAACAGTACCAATTTTGAATGTAGGGTTAATCATGTTCCTGGTTGGCACTTGATGTATACTTCTTGTAAGTGACCTTGCTTCCTCCCCTCACACGTCTGGCAAAAGGGGAAGTGGTTGCCTAGCATTTACTGCATCATCCTTTAGTCCTTTTTGTTTTTGACTGGTCTGTGGGAAGCTTTATTATAGTCTCCATGCAAGGTCCAGTGCACCCAAAAAGTGCCAGACTTCCAGTTAAGTCATCTTTGGTTGCAGCTATGGTCTGTCTCATATAAGTTGGCGAGATTTTGACGGTCGGTGAGTGGCAATTGACGTATACTTAACAATGTGCCATTTACAAAATCCTGTATCAGCTGATGCATGAACGAATTAAAATTAATATTACGTTCGCCATTCTCACTGCACTGCAGACGCACATGAAACAAGCAGAAAATACGCGGATAAGACAGAGTTCCTAAATGAATTAATATGTTTTATTTTATGTGTTCACAAACTAGCTGTTATTAGTGTTACAAACTAAACTTTGTGCTAAANGATGAATTAATATGTTTTATTTTATGTGTTCACAAACTAGCTGTTATTAGTGTTACAAACTAAACTTTGTGCTAAAGTAGTAATTTACATGTGTTCAAAATTAAACTGACATTAAAACGGTCCGTATTCAAATGAAATGCAACTTCAAACATTGGAAGTTAATTTTATGTCGTACCCCCACTCTCCACACCTTCCATACATGCTTGATATTAATTCCATAAGCCTACAGAAATATCGGAGGGTATAGTTGAATAATTTTTTGAAATAATTTGACGAAATAATTGTTAAACTCTGGTCGTTTTAAGCCAACAAACGGAAAAAAGTGAACTTTTACAAAGACGGAATCAAGAGGCAGGTCAAAGTGCTGCTACCTGTCGAGGTAGTTCACAACAAGCCCTACCACGCCATCTGTTACAACATTCCCTTCCACGTTATCTGTCAGCCAGATCCCGAACTACAACCAGTTCCCTCTCAAACCCAAATTTTTGTTGTTTTCGTATTGTTACTATTCTGTATTAGTAAAACGAAGTAAATGGGATGCACGCGAGTAGTTTGGAAGAATTGTTACGTTATTCCACGCCACATATTTCTAACTCAAGCTGTTGGTAAGTTGTTTGTTGGCGAATGAAAAGTGCGTTGTCAAGGAAGTTTTCCGTATTATTTTTATTTCCAGTCTTAACATATTAGCTGTAACATGTAAAGTGTGATGAGAACTATAATTTCAGTCTTTTAAATGTTAACCTAAATTTGTTGTCTTTATAAATAAATAAAAAATAAATAAATAGGTAACAAATATTTCATTTTTTTGCAAGGTTTTCTGTTTTTTATTTTAAAACCTTCAAATTTTCTTAGACGTGTCTATAAATACCTTAAAATTTGTTTAGCATTCCAATGGTAAGTGGATAAGCTGACAGTGTGTTAATAAAATAAATATACAGCCGCCATTTGATGCACCAGCTGATGGCGAAAGGATACGTAAACAAAAAGTAAACATTGGCGCTACTTTCGTTAAACTGTAAAAATCTCGCCAACTTATATGAGACAGACCTTAGTCGTGGCACTTCCAGTTTGACTCTTCTTCTCCCACTTTGCAGAAGGGGCCACCCCTTCAATCACGTTCCTGATGAATTGTTGTGAGGAAGAGGGAAGGGATGTGGCATAGGGTATGCTCCTTCATGGTCTGGTGTTGCTGGGCGTGCCTAAAAAAAGACCCTAACTTTTTAGACTATATAAACATTTATATTTTTAACCATTTAACAATTATTGTCAAACTATTGCGATGGCAACAATTATGCAATAAAATGTGACACGTGTTCTTGCAATAGACAGTTCTTTGGTTGTTATGCATGCTTGGGCATGATGCTTGTGTTTCAAGGAGGGTAAATTGGTGATGGTTTTTTTCCTAGTCCCTGGCTTGATTTTGTTAACGAGCAGTATTGACCACTGAGCACATTATAATCAAAATGTCCTGTTCTAGGGATGCCCATGGGTCATAAATATGCAAACATTATTTTCGTCGACTGGTTGTCCCATCTGTAATTATTTGCATGTTAGCAAATAGTCTTGCCATTATGTGTGTGTTCAGAGGAACGAGGCAGAAGGTGAAGTTCAGCTGGTAGTTTGTAATATTTCAGGTGTAAGCATTAATGTGTATGCGTGTGTGTGTGTGTGGTTGCAGCGGCCAGAGAATGTCGATCTAGACCTTCTGGCGGAGCAGCTGCACCATCACCACCACCGTGGCGGCTCTCTCTACCACCATCACGCCCCCTCGCAGCTGCACTCTGCTGCCGCAGCTATGGCTCAGGTCTCCTCCCCTCCGCCCATCTTCCTCTCGGAGGTGAGCCTGTAGCCACTTTCATATAGTATGTTCTGTGGACAGAAACTGGCAGCTTGTAGCCATGATGCGGTTCATGTTGATTACCATACATCAGTGTTGTGTGTGTGTATGCAGCCACAGAGAAACTCAGGCACCCGTACCACATGAAGCCAAGTAACGTTTTGTTGTCGAGGATGCCAGAACGCCCATGCTCTATGGGTTTCCCAAGATACACAAGCCCAACACACCTCTGCGGCTCTTAATCAGCTCTCAAACATGAAAATCCACGTTCAACCATAGAAAAAACTGATTTGTAACCACTCGTACCATTGAATTTAATCATTTTAAAACACTAGCCAACATGCATTTTCAGATGACATTGCAGGTTTAGCTAGTTCTAGTTTAATTTCCTCAATTTTTTGTGCATCATTTGGCATTCAAAGGGAAAGTTTTCCAGGTTGCCTTAACGCCAAAACATTGTGCTTACTGTCTGTAGGCTTTTCTGGAGCTATTCACTTAGCAGTTTAATAGCCTGACCTTGCACGCTACTGTCCTTAGCTCCAAGTCAGACGTGGAGGGTGGTTTGAGTTCACTACTGTCCTTGATGTGTTTCGTAAACTGACAGATTTTCTTACGATTGAGGAAGTTTCACGTGAAAACAGCAGAAAGAAGTATAAATATTTCAATACATAGTTAAATGTAATTTTTAATTTTCTAATTACTATTCATGGTTACCAACAAATAATAACAAATGACTATCACTATGATGAATATATTATGTTGTATTTTAAAAATACCTTATTACATTTCTGTAAAAAGGATTAATTAAACTGTTTGATTTTAATTCTGCACTTTTGCAAAATTGGTTTACATTTGATATGCTGTTACTTTCTTTACTTTTGATGTATAGCCATTCACGGTTAGTTCGCACTTTTCTGAAGCCCTGTGTTGAAGTTCTGTTATTGGTTACAGATTTTAAAACCCCTAAAAGTAGTAAATTAAATTTCCAAATTTCGTCATAAAAAATCGTTAAAAGAGGTACAAAAATTCACTTAAAAACATAAAGGTGGCAAATAAAAACATTAAAGTGGTAAATAAAAATTTTACTGTTATTCATAAATGTTTGAAAATCCAGCGCAAAAAACTAAAAAACAATGAAATTGTGCCTTGTAGGTAGTTAAACTGGAAATAATTCATAAAAAAAACAGGACTTTCACATTTCATCTTACTGGCTACTGAAAAATTATATGTTAATTCACATTAAAAATATTATCTGATGATTACATTTTGACAGCACTACAAAATGTAAAAGATACAGTACAGAAAAATATATATATAAATATTTGCACGAACAGAGTTCACTACAGAAACAAGTGTCAAATTGATAAATGTCAATCAATATATGTACAGACAAAAAATTAAGACGACTAACTTAAGAACACACACAATAATTCACCACTAAGTTTTGAAAAAGAAAATACCAAATCCTATCACAAAAATAAATGCATCTTGTTCAAAACAGTGTAAATTTACATGCTAGCACCAAAGTATTTGGCAAGCATTAGCTCAATGTTGTTCGGGTATGGACCTGTCCGCAAATCAGTTAAAATGTGTTCTTATGCAGAGAAAGCCCGCTCGCTGTCTGCATTTGATGTGGGAATCCACAGCTTGTGACACAAAAGTTGAATGTTGCTCACGTAGACCATGCAAAACATTGAGGACATCAGTAGTTTGCCCTTCTTTCAAAATTCCTGAAACTTGCTGCTGAAAAGCAAGATAGCCTTGCAGGAATTCTGTCTGCGCGAGTGTGTTCAGTAAAACGAGACTTCCTACAGACGCAAACCATTTTTGATCAACAATGTGGTTTGTTATATTTCTGACACCAAACAATTGGTCAGTGGTTGTAAAAAATTGTTTTGCATTGTCTGTATCCTTAAGACTGTGTAGTTTGGAGTGGCACTTCAAACCCACATTTTTTTGGTCTTCCTTCATTGCACACTGCTTAACCTGTGTTGGCAGTTGAGCAATAGCAGCAGAGGTTTTTTTCTCTAAATATGCCTCTGCTAACTAACAAAAAGGTGTTCTCTAGCTCTGATAACTAGTATAATTTATGACATAGGATGTACTGTGAGCCCTCAAGTTCCACAATGTTCTCAATAAGTGCAGTGCAGTGTTCTGCTAAAAACAGTGCATAGCACTTCACAGTGTCACACTCGGTGATACTTACGTTGCTGAAATAGTTTGTAGCACTACCCTCAGCTTCTGTTTGCTGAAAGAATTCAATCAGATCTTCAAGATATTCTGCAATGTACTCAACCGAATGAAACCAGGAGTTCCACCTGGTCATCACTGGTACTGGGAAGAGGGTGGCTTTCTTTTCCCCACCAAGGTACTTTTCCTTCAGGAAAGATACATATCTGAGTTTTCTCTTACGAGCATTGAGAAATGCTTGTTTGGCATTTTGAACACATGAATTCAACTGTGGCAGTGCAACACTCCACAAACTAGCTACTATGTTAAGTTTATGTGCCCGGCACTGAACATGAACCAGGCTTTTGGAAAATATCACCCTCAAAGAGTCCATACATTTAGTCATGTAGTGTGCAGAGTCACTAACCACTGCTACAACATTTTCATATTTAATTTCATGNCCACGCTTTTGGAAAATATCACCCTCAAAGAGTCCATACATTTAGTCATGTAGTGTGCAGAGTCACTAACCACTGCTACAACATTTTCATATTTGATTTAATGTTGTGCTACCACAGACAAAATTGCTCGTGAACAATCGGTGCCATTAGAATTCTCCAATTCTTTTATGCCATCTACAAACACACGTTGTTCACCAATGTCTGAAAGAACACGTATCAAAACAACAAATACGCAGCACCCCATTCTGTNCTTCATTGCACACTGCTTAACCTGTGTTGGCAGTTGAGCAATAGCAGCAGAGGTTTTTTTTCTCTAAATATGCCTCTGCTAACTAACAAAAAGGTGTTCTCTAGCTTTGATAACAAGTATAATTTGTGACATTCCTACATGACACTCGGGAGTTCAAGGTGTTACAAGAGTTATTCTGCAGTGCAGTGTTCTGCTAAAAACAGTGCATAGCACTTCACAGTGTCGTAACGCTCGGTGATGCTTAAGTTGCTGAAATGGTTTGTAGCACTACCCTCAGCTTCCGTTTGCTGAAAGAATTCAATCAGATCTTCAAGATATTCTGCA
Source organism: Clitarchus hookeri (assembly GCA_002778355.1). NCBI lineage: Eukaryota > Metazoa > Arthropoda > Insecta > Phasmatodea > Phasmatidae > Clitarchus > Clitarchus hookeri. The sequence goes on along the minus strand of NQII01003235.1, from coordinate 118,467 downwards.
ATGTACTCAACAGAATGAAACCAGGAGTTCCACCTGGTCATCACTGGTACTGGGAAGAGGGTGGCTTTCTTTTCCCCACCAAGATACTTTTCCTTCAGGAAAGACACATATCTGCGTTTTCTCTTACGAGCATTGAGAAATGCTTGTTTGGCATTTTGAACACATGAACAACTGTGGCAGTGCAACACTCCACAAACTAGCTACAATGTTAAGTTTATGTGCCCGGCACTGAACATGAACCATGCTTTTGGAAAATATCACCCTCAAAGAGTCCATACATTTAGTCATGTAGTGTGCAGNCGGCACTGAACATGAACCATGCTTTTGGAAAATATCACCCTCAAAGAGTCCATACATTTAGTCATGTAGTGTGCAGTCACTAACCACTGCTACAACATTTTCATATTTGATTTAATGCTGTGCTACCACAGACAAAATTGCTCGTGAACAATCGGTGCCATTAGCATTCTCCAATTCTTTTATGCCATCTACAAACACACATTGTTCACCAATGTCTGAAAGAACACGTATCAAAACAACAAATACGCAGCACCCCATTCTGTTTGTGGTTTCATCNGTTGTTCACCAATGTCTGAAAGAACACGTATCAAAACAACAAATACGCAGCACCCCATTCTGTTTGTGGTTTCATCGCCCATGATGTAAACTTTCTTGTTTTTTAAAGCCTCCTTTAATTGGGTGGAATGATCCTCTCCGATTTTCGGGACATAATTTTTCCTCAGGACCTGGGCTGTCGGAATATCTCCCGAACCTGAAATAAAAGTGAGAAATTGGGTAGGCCTACGTCTTTGTTAATTTTTTAAACCTCTTAATTACATCTAATTAACAGAAGCTTGTAAGGAAAATTCAGACAAATTGCCGTATTTTCTGATTTGTATTTGTAATCAATATTTTATAGCAAAAGAAAAAGGAACATAAAAATTTGACATGTAGGCCTACATTGNCTGATTTGTATTTGTAATCAATATTTTATAGCAAAAGAAAAAGGAACATAAAAATTTGACATGTAGGCCTACATTGGAAACGCGATTTAAAAGCACTAAATAAAAATTGTAGGTGTATGACATTTACGATATGTTGATTTTATGGTAACCTATGAAGATAGATATTTTCTCATAAAATGGGATGACATAGTTTGTGCATCACTGTGCAAAAATATAAACAAAAANGTTTGTGCATCACTGTGTAAAAATATAAACAAAAAATACAGATATAAGAAAACCCTGCATTTACATGCTTACCTGGTATATATTTTCAAAGCCAATTTTTCAAGGACTAGTCGTTTGCCTTTTCAATAGGTATGTTGGCTGCGAGCAACATTCTCGTGAAGTCTATTATAAACTCTTGTTTATTTTGTTTCGTTGTCAGACTTCTATCAATTGTGCTAACAATGCTCAGTTGTTTTGGGGTGCTTTCGTTTTTTTTATGTAGAATTCTTTTTTTAGTTTGTGCGAATTGCCTTTTACATTTTTTTTGCATGTGTCTTTGCGTTGCCGTTCAACACGGCTGTCGCAGTATTTACACATCATAGTTTTGTTTCATTCATAAAATNTCGCCTTTTACAATTTTTTTCGCATGTGTCTTTGCGTTGCCGTTCAACACGGCTGTCGCAGTATTTACACATCATAGTTTTGTTTCGTTCATAAAATATGAAGAAACATCACTTTTAAATTCCCGTTCCCGTTCATGCAAGGAAAGAATTTTTGGCATATTAAACAATGTCTCACTATTAAAATACGTTAACACCCGTAACAGAGAACCCACGCAAAAACAAATAGTAAATACCAAATAAATACAGTGCAAATGAGTGTTGCCAACTTAGGTGTATAATATATACTAAGCAAAGAATTAAGAAGCACCAGGAACTATTCTTTTTTTAAAATACGAAATAGTAATGATTTCGACTTTGCACAACAGAATAATTGAAAATTTTATTATTACTGTTTACAAATATGCGTCCCGCGTAGTATAGTATTTCACAGGTGGTATTTTGACTTGAGAAAGCAAAAACAAGACAATATGTTACATAAAATGGCATCTATNTACGTCCCGCGTATAGTATTTCACAGGTGGTATTTTGACTTGAGAAAGCAAAAACAAGACAATATGTTACATAAAATGGCATCTATCAATTAGCACTTGCGGTGTGGCGGCGAGCGTGCAAACTATGTCGGGGGACTGATGACGTCACGGTCGGGCAACGCTTTAGTGTGTCGGTCAGAGACACGGGCAATATGACTAGGCTGACTTTGTGCCGTGCCGTTGAGCCACGCGCCCCAGCTTATATACCGGCCAGGGTCCGGCGAGCAGCCAATAAAGTGTGGTGTGGGCTTAACTGTCCTCCGCAACACCGGCTTAAACACAGCTAATGGTTTACCTGGACTGGGCGTAGTCCGAGTTAGCTCCAGAAGCGGCCGCTGTCGCTGCTTGTGCTGGCGGGCCCTCGTGCCCAATCTCTGGGCGGAGGTGGTGCTGTGGCTGACTTTGCTGGTGGGAGCCTGTGGAGGGCTGCTGGTTTCATGTACCCAGTGGTACGTGGAGTCCCTGGTGAAGTCAGCGACGACTTGATGCTCCAAACGGCAGAACGCAGTGAGGTCGCCAAGGCAGGCACATGCAGCACAGGTTGCACTGCGCTCTGGCGGCATCAGACTTCTCAAGCCCACTTGTACATAACTGTGCTGATGTTTTCGGAGGTTGGCGATGGCATGGCTTAGAGTAGGGAAGAACTCAGCTGAAGCAGAGGCTCAAGAGGTTTTGCAGACATCGCCATAGCGTTTAAAACTATTACTAACATAAAAATATTTATATTATGGTGATTAGCATATTGTAGTGTTTATATATATATATATATATATATATAAACACTACTTCCTCACCCCTCCATTTTCATTTTGGTCTCTATACAAAAATTTATTTCCCCACACATTCAGCAGGATTATTTAATATTTACATTTAAATAAAGTTTAAGTGATCCAAATTGGTTGTAATTTGTAACATACAGTGGATACTGCACTTTAATTGCATTAAAACATAAAGAAGTCACGCTTACTTGTCCATTGCTATATTTTAATACACACCTCAATAACATTTTTGCAACAACTGCATGCCAGAGTTAATAGGTTACTTACAGCCCAAAAGAAAGTATAGTATGAAAATGCCAGTCTGTACAGATTACCAAGCTTGACTGCCTGACGTCAGCTTGTAATGTGCCGACTGTCCCAGCAAATAGCCGTAATGGCAAACTACATTACAGGTGGTGCAAAAATTTTTCTGAGTTGGTTAATTATTGACGCGTGATGGTTAGAGCAGAGTTGGAACTCTTCATCACACATGCTCAAAGGTTCTCGAGGTGTCAGGTTAGTGACACAGGGGAACTTCAACTCTAGTAAGGTGGAGCTGGAGCAATGCTGTGTTTAGCTTCAATCAGTCTGTATACAAGTTTGGACGGGTAGGCTGTCGGCAAGGGAGGTAGTCAATGAAGCTGAGAGCCCTCAGTGTGGCTAAGGTTGTGACTGGTGTTGGCTTACCTTGTCCAGGCTGTATCCGGGGTTGACTAACGATGGGCAACTGGTGTATGTTCAGGGCCTCGTGATAGGGTGGCCGGTGGTGAGATGGGCATCGAGGTGGTCTTCAAAGGTACTCAGGCTGTCTGGTTACTGGAGGCAGTAGCTGGCATCAGCGGTTGTCGGGTAGTGTTGGCTATGCCCAAGGCCACAGGTAGGCCTAGGTGAAGTCTGACGACCATGGGGTACGGCTCTCTGGCAGTTTTTTGGGGGGCGGCTCGAACAGGTGTCTAGGGGTGACTTGAGAGGTGAGGCCCCATCAGTCTGTGGGCAGCTTGAGCTCATTCCTGAGGGGAGATGTAGCTGAAGGCTTACGTGAAAGGGTTACTTAACAACTGATTGGCTGCAGGGTAAGTAGCTGCCTTCTTATCGCTCCACTTAATGCCTACTGTATGGATAAATGGCATGGGGTTAGGTACTATTGATCCACCTCNCTTAACAACTGATTGGCTGCAGGGTAAGTAGCTGCCTTCTTATCGCTCCACTTAATGCCTACTGTATGGATGAATGGCATGGGGTTAGGTACTATTGATCCACCTCGATGAAATGGGGGTTAGGTGATGGTTTCCCTAGCAAAAGTGAGCCCAGAAGCGATTGGGTCATGCCACACCAGTCCTATTATTTCAACTGGTGAATATCATGATGTGGATGGAGTGGGTTAACTGACTTGGTGTTGCCCTACCGCTTCATTGCGAGTCGCTCAGAGATGACCAGGTCACTCCTCGTCAGGCTTGGCACTCCAACTGGCGAATTGCACATGGTGGATGGAGTGGGTGGCCTACTCACTGTTTTGCAAAGTGTACCTAGTGGAGGCTCTACCGTACGTATGCACTCAGCACCTTCGAGCACTTGGTCCACAGGATGGGTGGCCTGTGAAGGTGTGGTGTTCTCGACGTACATGTCACCCGGTCAAGGGAAGCCCACAGTCCTACACTAGCTACGGAAATCAGATTAAAAGTCGCGATCACCTGCCTCTCCTTTGAAGGGATGGCACTTACCAGGTAAAGATAGGCCAATGTTCACCCTAGAATAATAATGCAGTGGTTAGACTTGAACTTGTTTATTCAAAGTAGAAGTAACCCGGTGACCTGTACTATCTCCTGCACTCTCGTGATGCGTAAACAACCGGCGGAAGTTACGTTAAAACAGGTGAAGAGGACCTGTTGTCAAAAGAAACTAGAGCAAATTAATTAGGTAGCCATGAAAACAACATGCACCCTAGCTGTTGACTAGGTTGTCCTGAAGGGACTCTGGTTTCACTACCAAAGTGGTGAGTGTGGTGTAAGAGGGGTGAAGACTTCTTCAGGGTTAGCTGGTAGCTGGTCTTGGAAAACTTCTAGGTTGTTGGTTCTTCCTGAAGAAGATGGTAGCAGATAGCTCTATCACGGTTGTAGTAGAGTGAGCTGCTGAGCGTATGAGACAACTGGCGTTCTGGGGGCACGTCTGACCTTATGTACAACTTGCTCGAGCTACCTTTTGGCTTCCTTCTTCGAGCATCTTCACCGGGGTTGCTCCTCTTGTGGCCAGCGCAGTCCTTGTTGCGCTCTAGGGGAAGGAATGAAGCAGGTGGTTTTCCAGTGTCTGGGTGGTACCCGGTGCTTGCTTATGGGCAACTGATGTGCCGGGCTTTGCTTGGTTTCCTAGGCAGGGACAATTATTTGACATTGCGCTTTTGGTATAATGGGTATTTGAGGCTCGTTCGTCGTTTCCTTGATTGTCCCAGGTTAGGAGAGAGAATGCCTGTCTGCTCTGGAGGCAATCAGATTTAGGTTTCGATACTCCGTTTGGGTGGTCTGTCACAGCATGTGACGAGTTGGAATCAAAAAAATATGCCTAGTATGCATCACGCATCATTATATAGCACAGTCTGTCAATGTTTTCAGGTTTTTTTCTAAGTGTCTTGTTCTGTTATGAAACACATGTCTGGTCAGAAACTTTGACCATTTCTTGCCACTACTCGGGTAAATTCGTCAATACAGTGGAACCTCTATCCATAGAATTTCATGGGACTGACATAAAAATTCTATATATGCGCCGCACATTCTGTAGATGTGGACTAAAAAGACATATTAGTCAACCAAAAAAACCCAACCTCATTGATAGACCTGTGTTAGGCATTTGTCAAGTTTAACTAAAAGAAAACAATGCAAATGGGAATATTATAGAAAACATTCATAATACAGTAGAACCCTGCTACAGTGGATTCTCTATCCATCGTTTCTCAGGGGACTGACAAAATATTTTAATACATGTCGACTTGAATGTGGTCTTGAAATGCAAGTAAATAAAAAATGGGACCACAGAGTATATTCCATGGATGCAGGATTTGAATCCATCTCAATTCAATACATAGAAGTTCCACTGTATAAAGTTCTCAAAGAAACCAAGGAGTGTTAACCTTTATGTAAAAAAAAATACTAATAAACAATCCACTTAAATTTTTTCTGGTACTTACACTCAACTTAATAAAAACTGTATTTAAACACCTCTTTTGAAACCACGTGCACAGGAAATGGCTGCAGACGTTAGCGGAAGTTATATCCATAGAGCAACTAACAACAGTCGCAGTTACTAGCTAACAGTACGTTTATGCGGTCAGCCNAACATTCATAATACAGTAGAACCCTGCTACAGTGGATTCTCTATCCATCGTTTCTCAGGGGACTGACAAAATATTTCAATACATGTGGACTTGAATGTGGTCTTGAAATGCAAGTAAATAAAAAATGGGACCACAGAATATATTCCATGGATGCAGGATTTCAATCCATCTCAATTCAATACATAGAAGTTCCACTGTATAAAGTTCTCAAAGAAACCAAGGAGTGTTAACCTTATATGTAAAAAAAAATACTAATAAACAATCCACTTAAATTTTTTCTGGTACTTACACTCAACTTAATAAAAACTGTATTTAAACACCTCTTTTGAAACCACGTGCACAGGAAATGGCTGCAGACGTTAGCGGAAGTTATATCCATAGAGCAACTAACAACAGTCGCAGTTACTAGCTAACAGTACGTTTATGCGGTCAGCCAAAACCTCAGTTTTGGAAACCCAACTTTCCAAACTAAGGTTTAGTTAAGTGTTTATACTGTCAGACGAAACTCCATTTTGGAAACTTGTGTTTCGTGTGTTTTATGCTGGAAATCACTAGTAACAAAACAATGAAAAACAATCCTTTTTGTTATGGTGATACGTAAAGGAAATTCATTTTACAGAAATTCATAAGTATGACTAAAAAGTTATTTAAAGTTGCATACTTTGCTTGATAAAACATTATTAATTAAAAAACTGTGTTTCGTAACTTTTTTTAAGATGCAATGTATTTATTGTGTATTAGCTATTTTCGTACCTACAGCAAAATTATGTAATCGCTTTGCATTCACACACATTAATTTTAACCAATTAAACATCTTGTTTTACAGTTCAACATATCCTAGTTGACATTTCATACCATATTTACAAACCAAACCAAAGTTTCTTTGTTTATACCGCGCAAGAAACCTAAGATTTGATGTAAAGTTTGAATTACGAACCTCTGTTTGGTAGTGTTTATACCATACACAAACTCTGCTTTCCAAAACCTAGGTTACCGAACTCTGGTTTCAGGTGTTGGTGTAAACATTCTGTAATAAATAAAAATGCCTTGAATATTGTGATGGATAAAGTGCAGTGAATAGGGTTTCCTTAATTTTGTGTTGCCTTTTTTTGCTAACTTTCCAGGCATATTTATTAGTTACATTTATACATTTATGCATTCGTAATTTTCATGGAAAAATGTTAAAGTGAAAAACTTGTAAGGGTTGTTGGCAATGTCGCATTGCGAATCAATATCTTAAAAAATATGGCACCACTTTTTCTTGTGGTGGCTGGTTGTTCGTTACCAACTTGGCTGCCGCCTTAAACATTGCAATTGCTTGCCGAACATCTAATAAAACCTCTATAGTACATATTACATACACTTATGTACTGTATGTCCACATTTTTTCAGGTTTTTTTTTTGTATTTTGTGGTTTTTAAATACATGATGTGTAGTCTGAGATGTCTGTTGTTATTATTTATAATTTTTTGTAACAAAGTATGATTAAGGGCGAGATTGTGACAAAATCAACAACAGGTTATTTCAGAAGTGGCAAATTACGTAAATAGGAGTAAACGCACGGCAGTGAGACTTGCAAAAACATGTGTGNGCAGGTTATTTCAGAAGTGGCAAATTACGTAAATAGGAGTAAACGCACGGCAGTGAGACTTGCAAAAACATGTGTGTTGAAAATTAATTTTATTTGCTATCTATCAGTATTACTTATGCTGCAGTGTACATAATGCACTGTATACTGAATTTGTATGCCATGGTGAGTACAGTGGATACTTATACTTTTTTGTTAATACTTCATTGTTAAATGATTGGAGCATGCAATTTTTGGTGATGCCACAGTAATTTTTGTTCAATTGATGGGGTAAAAATTACATTTTGAGTTAGGCAAACACTAACTGTTTTTAGCATTTTTTACATAGGAATTTTGTCAGGACCACAGAAAATTTTCTGTGGACACTGACTTTCGATCCACCAGTGTTCGATGGATAGCATTTCCACTGTATATTAACACGTTGTAGAAATAAGTCTACTTCCAATTTTTTTCATATTAAAATTAAATGTAATCTTATTTATGGTTGTGTAAATACACTAATTATTCATATGCTTTCAAGATAGATAATATTCTAACTGAAAGTATTTCGAACATTGCACTTCCAATACCAGTTGAGATGTCCTCCAGCTAGTTACGGGCAGTGATGGGTTATCAGAAGTGGATTTTAAGTGTGCTGAGTTAATCATGAACCAGCTGTTGAAAGTTGCATTGTGGTGGTCTTGTGGTTGTAGGGACGTAGCACCCAGGTGGAGATGCTGTCGAGTCGGACACGGCGTCCTGTCACACCTAGCCGGCGCATGAGTACTCGTCGCTGGCGGACTGCCCCAGTGCCTACCGCCCCCAACCCATACTCTGGCTTCCTCCTGCACTTCCTGTGAGTATGCCAATGCCTCCGCTTTGTTGCTCTTTTTCAATAAAACTGCACTTGTATTCAGAGAGCATCTGTTGTAGCAGAGTTTGCTATGATGATGTCTTCACACTGCAGTCAAATGGAGGATGCTAAGATTAAAGTTTTTGTATTCTGGTGGGAGTTATGATCTGAGAGTTTGAATTTTAGAGTAACGAGTAGAGTTATCAGACCATATGAAACTTGGCTGACGTTGGTCATGTCTGAAGTCTAACCAGTAGAAAGCAGTAAAAATGAGAATCTTTAAAAGTATTGGTGATTATAAATAACACCAGGGATGGGGATATTAAAAAAATTTTTGATTAAAATACCAGATTTACCCCAAAGTTACTTTGATTCTCAGTATGGGGAGAGTCCAGTGATCGAGAAATGTGGGGAAAGCTGGAAATGTGCTGGATTTGAAATGCACAGGAATTTTTTGAATGGTGGGAATTTTTTTCTAGTTTATGAAATTTGGTTTACTTCAGAAACTGCATCAAGAGATCTTAACGATAAAGAATCTCACTTTCTTTAAAAGTCTGAATACTACAACACGTTACTAATAACAGCATTCGCGGTCACACAGAGAAGGATAAGGAAATAAAAGGATGTCGGCGGAGCCCCCTACTGTGAAGGCCGTGGGTGGCAGGGGTTTGTTTATTGCAGAAAGGAGGTGGTGGTGTAGGAATGTGTATCTTCTTTGCATCACAGCTTGTGTGTGAGCGTCTCTACTGGCNTGTATCTTCTTTGCATCACAGCTTGTGTGTGAGCGTCTCTACTGGCCTGGTTGCATGCTGCAGACTTTTTTTAAAGAATGTTGTGTTTGCGCATGTGTGCCGTTGCGGTGTAATAGAGTAATTCAGCTGCTTACGCGTGTTTACTTTATCTTCGGCAGATGACAGACATGCTGAAGAATTGAAGCAGAGGATTCTATTGTAATTATACAATGTTGTGAATTGCATCAATTTGGTTTGATATGTAGGTACGTGCTTTAAACATGGTTTAAAATCTTTGCCAGATCGGTTGTTAAATACCACTTTCTCTACCTTTCACACCATGATCGGCTAAAAGTTTTCATATTAATCGTATGTAAAATGACTGCATGCGACGTGCCACGGGCGACGTCATTGATCCAAATTAACCTCGCCACAGCTGCTGTCCCCCCCAAGTAGATTACGCTTTATGCCACAGCGCCTATTCCTGTGAAACCCAGGGTTAGCTTCGAGCCAGCTGCTGCTTGCTGGCCGGCAGCCCGTCATACTTAATTTTTTGGCAGATTTCCCTCAAATTATCAACTTATCTATTGTGCTATACTATTGATAATCAAATGCAATATTTCAAGCACGTCTGTTACCGACCACAGCACTTAAAATAGGAAGTGAACAATATCTCAGGTGTGTACATATATCATGGATGCATCTCTGTTCAAATTTCACTTGAACAGGCATGTTAATCATGCCAGTGAATGTACATGTCATCTTCAAGTACTGTCACCAGTGTTTTAGTTAAAGGTTAGTTTCTTTCAAGCACAAAAGGTGTGACCTGTTTTAGTAGAACCAAACCCACAAATTTATTTGCTTACATCTAAATACCTTGGAACAAGACATCTTTAGATTCAAAAGTAAGCTAAGCAGTTTGCCACAAACATCTGTACAAAATGTTTCATAACAAAACGAAATACAGTATTTAAATGATGGAAGTGTAATGATTTATTTTCTGTATGAGACAGTAAAACCCTTTTAAGAATTTCCCTGTTACTAAGTTTTGTTGCATACTAAGTTTACATAATTTTATGCTTACTCTGTAAAGAACAATGTAATTTGACCATTTAAGAAGTTTTCCTGGTTATTAAACATAAATTTTTCATTCCTTTCAGAAGTGTCATAACAGAAGTTTACTGTATTCATGAACGTAAATTTCATCTGCTGGAGAGCAGGAAGAATTTTACATTCAAAGAACAGAGTAATTTTCTGTGATGCCTACGTCTGAGTGGTCTCAATCATATTTCTGGAAGAATGTTCAGATGTGGGCTTGGGAGTACCATCCTTTTGTTATGTTGGGTGCATGTGTGGATACCTGCTGCATTTCCCTTGTCTATACTGGAGGTTTCACCAGTTCTCTGCTGTGTCTTTACTGTGTTGTTTGTTATGTTAGGGCTATGCTGTCCAACCCACCCCTGTCACCGTACAGCCAGGCAGAGCTGGGCAGCTCGGACACTACTGAGACTGAGAACTACGAAGCCCTGCTTAACCTGGCTGAGCGACTGGGCGAGGCCAAGCCTCGGGGGCTGGCCAAGGTTGAGATAGAGCAGCTTCCTTCATACAAGTGAGTGTGCTACTTCCTAACCTCTTGGAGTGATTTGTGTTGCTCCCTAACGTCTCGGAATGATTTGTGCTGCTCCCTAACATCTCGGAATGTTTTGTGTTGCTCCCTAACGTCTCGGAATGATTTGTGTTACTCCCTAACATCTCGGAATGATTTGTGCTGCTCCCTAACCTCTCGGAATGATTTGTGCTGCTCCCTAACCTCTCGGAGTGATTTGTGCTACTTCCTAACCTCTCGGAGTGATTTGTGGTGCTCCCTAACCTCTCGGAGTGATTTGTGTACGAGGGATTGCAGAGCCTTACTAAACACTTGCTCCCTAACATCTCGGAATGATTTGTGCTGCTCCCTAACGTCTTGGAATGATTTGTGCTGCTCCCTAACGTCTCGGAATGATTTGTGCTGCTCCCTAACTAGGGATGGGTCGAATAACCAAAAATGTCGATTCCGGTTCCGGTGCCGATTCTACAATTTAAATATCGGTTCTAGTATTCGGTTCTATGTATTTTGAATACTTACCTTTTGCTTGCAACTTTATTAAACCAATGCAGGTAAAATTCATTAAATGTTTTATTTAACAGTTATATGGAAGAATTGAACAATAACAAAGTGTGAAGATAAGTTTTAATGTATACAGATAAACTTGTATTAAATTTATTTAAGGTTAGTAGATATGTAAAAAATTATTATTTTTTTACATTAATATGTGGTGATTGTGATATGTTTGGAAAATAGTTTAATTAAATAACTCATGGCCCTCAAATCAAAACATTGTGGCATGCTGTATGATAAAGTTAACATACAAAAGTTTGTTAAAAGAAGGTCAACAGCTGTGGTGGGCGGCCGGATTTCTTAACTTTTGTTGCTTCTTTTATGTTGTCTGGGTGGCCCTTTTTTTTTTTGCGTCTTTTACACAGTGACTCCCTGGTTTTTTTTGCCGTGCTGGAATGTGACACATCGAAAAAAAAAAAACGTCTCTTCTTCCTCTCTTACTCAAGGCCCGCGGCCATCCTGCCAAACAAAGAAGGCTTGGCGGAATGTATCGATCGGCTAGCAGTGTTGTTTACTGCGAAGGGCTGAGAGTTATAGAGAGAAGGGAGAGGAGTGTTGATGTAAGAGGGAGAGATGAGATAACGGACCTTTCCCCTACACTTCCCTCCAAACATCCCGGAATAGTTTACCGACTACCACTCCTTAATTGTTTTTCCGTGTAAAGCATGCACCCCAGAAATTTTTTCCTTTATGTTGGGAAAAAAGGGCGCGCTATACATGAGTAAATACCATAGTTATTTTTGTAACAACAGAGTTTTGCCATTGCTGTGTAGAACCAAGAACCCAGTAATTGTTGTTAACCTAAAACCGGTTCCGAGTCAAACCTCAAGAACCGGTATAAATTGGAACCGAAGAACCGAACCAACCCATCCCTATCCCTAACGTCTCAGAGTGATTTGTGTTGCTCCTTAACCTTTGGAGTGAATGTACTCTGGAACTACTGCAAAAAAGCAGTCTTTTGGCAACATTTGTAAAATGGAGCTTATGTTTACTTTCCAATGCTCTCTATTTCAGGAGGTGGTGACTTGGAGTGTAAAAATAAGATGCAATTTGGGCAGCCACTAGGGTGTGCGTACCTGCACTTCTCAGGTTCAAACCGAATTCAAACTAGTGGCTATCAAAATCCTCTAACTAGAACTCAAGCAAAATCTTTAAGAATCAGTATACAGTAGCTTGATGCCTCACCTGGCGAGTGGTGTCTAGTGACTGTTTAGCGGCAAGGAAAACACACAGGAAAAAACTACCAAAGGAAACAAAAACACAGAACCTCATACATCATCTACAGAACCTCAGAAATTTTTCACTGGAAAACTAGAACAACACCCAAATCCACTCATCAACTCACTCACAGCACATATACCTAGGCTCAAAAGACATCCATTCTCCACAGTGCATCTCAGGGAAAACAACGACCACAGATTACAACTTCCATCCAATTCCAGTGATGAAGAATATGACCAGCCTCAACAGGAAAACCAGTGACCCAGAAAAACAGTGTAACATAACTAAAAAGACAGTACGATCTAAATTAAAAGTGTACAGTAAATAGAACTTAAGAAATTAACTTTGATTCAAACATTAAATGTAAAATTGAACAACTGAAGCAGAAATTTTTGGAATGGCTATAATAATAATAATAATAATAATAATAATTATTATTATTATTGTAATAATAATTATTATAATAATTGTAATTGTAATTATTGTAATTATAATAATGATAATACTAATAATAATAATTATTATTACTATTATTAGTACCAGTAAACCCACGCAACCTGCCATTATAGAGTTGCCCTGAGCTCGGGCTCCTGCCCCCCCCCC
>NQII01003235.1:68023-104934 GCA_002778355.1 Clitarchus hookeri | reverse complement strand
CTCAGATGTGCACACGCGCTCACAGATGCGCACATGTTTTCTCAGATGCGCACACATGCTCACAGATGTGCACACACACTCACACATGCACCCAGATGTGCACACGCGCACTCAGATGCGCACATGTTTTCTCAGATGCGCACACATGCTCACAGATGTGCACACACACTCACACATGCACCCAGATGTGCACACGCGCTCACAGATGCGCACATGTTTTCTCAGATGCGCACACATGCTCACAGATGTGCACACACACTCACACATGCACCCAGATGTGCACACGCGCACTCAGATGCACACATGCACTCACGGACGTGCGCACATGCACAGACACTCACATGCACAGACAGATAGGAAAGTGATCTTATAATCTTTTCTTTCCGTTGGAAAGTAGGCTAAAAAATAATTTCATTTAACAGAATAATATATGTGAATTTTACATTAAATTGTTACCCAAGAAGATGTTTTCAATTTCATTGGTAGTACATATACAACTAAGTATGTAATAGAAAAATGAGTTCTTCAATTATTGTAGTTGGAGTTACTATGTTCTAACAGACTCTGATTCCGCCTAAAATTTCTCACTCTAATTCTGACGACTCAGACTCCACAGCCCTGCTGATGAAACACTACTTTACAGATTTTCTAGTGACTATTTATCAGGATACACACGGCATGTGCTAACAGACATGATTGGATGTAGCCATACGTACAAAGAATAGGCTGTGGTCATCGTTAGAATTTAATTACATAAGTGAAAAACTTGTTTCTACAATAATATAAAGTACATAGTTATAAGTTTTATATGTACTAAAGCAAGTTGCTAGTTTTTCTTGTAGTGTGCAGTAATTTTTGAACTGCGAAGTTGTAAGACTGTAGAACCTGTACTTAGGGTTCCTTTGGTAAAGATTTGTTTTTCCCTGCTTGAGTTGTGCACAGTGGTCATAATACAAACAGCTCATATAATGTAAAATAGTCTGCCTTGCTCACGCCTGCTTCATTTTCTGGTATGGAGAGGGTTTCAAAGTATATTTCACTCCATTTTCTTTCCGTTAACTGAGGTTCCATTTTAGGGAGGTAGTTTATTTACGTATTTGAAATGGGAGCATGGAAATTTTCTGCTAAAGGGAGGTTTCTGCAGTAGAGGGACTCCACTCGTGGGAGGTTTTACTGTATGACAACTTTAGCTACTCATTAGTACACCACCAAGATGTAATGTTTGTAATCAAATTGAACTTGTGATAGATGGAAACTGAAATATGTCTGCATCTCTATTTTAGTCAGAATTGCTAGAGTATAAGAACCTGTATTCAGATCATCTCACCACTAATTGTAATTGCGAATAAGTTTTCTGTGTCTAAATGCCTAAGAAATTATTCTTGGAGTAATTTTACTGACCATGTGGGATTAGTGGAAATAAATGTGTAATTTATTTCTGAGAACACAGTAATTCCAAATGTGATGTACGCGCCAACTTGTTAACCTTTATTTAGCTTTTGTAAAAACCACGGAAATATAATCTTGCTTCAAGAAATTTAAAATTTTATGAATTAATCTTTAACAAAAGGTATTATGAAAGTGGATTTATTCAGGATCACAATTCTTTTACATCTTAAGTCGTAAGTTTTGTCGTCAATTGCCTCTATAAACAGTGCGGCAACACGTAGAAGAGGAGTTTTTCAGGCAAGGACTTGCGTCGCTAGGGTAGGGATTGATCTGTCAAATGTTCTGTACTGCAGCATTGCAAATGATTTGTGGTGTTACAAGGTTCAACTTGGACACCCACCAGGGGGACCAGACGTCGTGTGTGGTGTGCATATGCGACTTTGAGGCTCGCCAGCTACTGCGTGTGTTGCCCTGCTCCCACGAGTTCCATGCCAAGTGCGTCGACAAGTGGCTCAAGGTATGTCGACTTAACATAGTAAACTGTTAGTCTTGCTGGTCCTGCTTTACCGTAAATTATACATGCACAATGTAAATATTTGGAGGGTTGGGGGGAGGAGGGTGCATTATACCTATGTACACGTGTGCATAGTAAATTCTCATACAGTAGAACCCCAATTTAACAAAATGTCACTGTTCCTGAAAATCTTTACTCTATTTCAACGGTTCGTTAAATTCAAATATACCTATTTGACATCCCAACACCAAGAAGCTGTTATTAAAACACGTATTTTCATGTAAAGACAGTGTTTTGTTGTCTGTTGTATATTATCGCTTTTATTTAAATTAAATATTAACGTAATTCACTAGGTGGATGTTCTGCAAATTAAATTGTACTGCACAAGACCATAAACTGTTTGTAGTTGACGAGAAAAACATTTAAAAAAAAAAATTGAGTGCCACTTGAATTTTAATGAGCGTGAAATCCATTCTCAATCAATGTGTCCACCCACAGTGAAAACTGGGAAAAATTGGGAAATTTCATGTGACGGGGAAATGTCAGGGAATTGTCATCTGGATCAGAGAAAATGTAAAAAATTGCTAGGCCTACTCTGCAAAAGTTGCTAGTTGTGTGAATCCAGGATAATGTAATTCTGACCATATACATTTTAAAATTTCAAGTTTTAAGTTTGTGAACTGGCAATAATACATTTTTGCAAGCAATATAGGGCCTATACATACAAAATAAAGTATTTGTGTGTTTGTAATGAGCACTTGTGTGAAGTCAATAGCATGTACTACAAGAAATATTTTTGGACTGAATAAAATGTGGGCCTACTTGCTTGGTTTCTTGCAGTGCAGTTGAATTTGACTTCACTGATAGCATATTGTTCTGTCAGGGTTGAAAAAATATGGTTTAGGAAGGTTTCGGTCCTGAAAAAAGGTCAGGGAAAATGGTAAGAATCTACTTTGTAAACAGGGAAAAGTCAGGAAAATTCCAAAATGGAATTTTGGTGGACACCCTCTCAGTGACACTTTGTGCAAAAATTAGAAGATCAATTCCCACCAAAAATAAATACGTTAAGTTAATACGCAAAAATGAAAATGCAATATTTATGCAAAAAATGGAAGTAAAGATCTTGTTTGTAAGAGTGTTCATGGTAAAAGAAGCCCACACTGGTTTTAGATACACTTAACCAAGCAATTTCGTTGGTGTTTCGTGAGTACTGGAATTATTGCAAAAAAACATAATTTCTCTGTATTTTGAATTATGTCGCGCTTCACAAAAATTTCTAGGCCCTAGTAAAGATCTAATAATGCAATAGAAAATACAAAATATTGGAGATGACTAGAATTGTCTGCAGTTGACAGAAACACAACTTTTTTGTCATTTACCAACTGGAATATTCAAAGTCTGACAGTAATTAAAAAATAAACTGAAAGAATGGTCACACAAAGAAAACAAAAATAAACCAAGATGCAAGATGGGTACAAATTAGAGACCTAAAAAAATAGCATTTGCGATAAAACTAAAAATAGTGTGAATCTTAGTACGAATAAAGCGATTTTTACAGTTTTACTTCAAATAAAGCTATTTTGAAAATTTACACAGACCTTTACTTGAAATTAAACCAATATTCGTGGAATGAGTGTTATAAAATGATATGTCTTGTTGCTTTGCCTAAATAATGCACTTAGACAATGAATATAGAGGTGAGCCGATATGGTTTTTGAGCCTTTTCCGATATTGCCGATACCAATACTGATATTGCCTTGACAAGGAAAAATAACATTATTGCAATTTAAAAAAAATAAAAACTTAATTTTTAAACATTTACTTAAATAAAATTCTAATTGTATTCGTTTTTATTCTTTCAGTGATAGGCCTAACTATTACGATAAATATAAATCTAGGAACCACACATTAAGGTGAAGCATATTTATAAGACAAAAATAACCTCCAAAAGCATGTCATTAAGCAATGAAACTCTTAAAAAAAACATAACACTTCAAATGGTGCGTACATTCAATGTGCAGTTTTAAGTTTGTGGTACTGTAGGACCTTGAGGATGTACCGCCTCTCGAAACCAAACATTTGCAAATATTGTAAACAGTTTTGCATTCTTGCGTGTTGCTTACGGTACAAAGAAATTCCACGAATCACTTTTTATTCCAGCCATATCATTTGTTTATTGCTGGCACACGTAAATAATTTCACCACGTTCGTACCCTAACCTAACAGTCATGTTACTACAGCAACAGCAAACAAACCAACAAAAAAAAAAAAAAAAAAAAAGGCACAGCCAGTTGGGTACTTTAATGAAACCAATTTAAAAATAGTGATTATTTTAATAAAACCCAATAGTGAAACCTCTTTTATTCGTTTTTCATGGGACCTACTGAAAAAAAAAACTCAGCATGCGGGAAAACTCAACATATGGACACCTTTCCTCAAAAAGTAAAACCTAACCTCAATGTCTGTAATGAACAGTGGTCATATATTTACTGGATGGAAAAACATATCTCAATCGTTTAATATAAGTATTGTATTATAAAATATTGAAATGCACTTAATTTAGAAAATTCGCCGAATGTTTACATAAAATTCACTAAATTTCTGCCAAATGTAAAAAAAGTGGCAAAAGTCAAACTAACTTTATTAAAAACAATGATTTAAAACATACACGTGCCAAAAATAGTTGAGTTTGACATGTAATAATCCGATTTTTTGAAATTATATTTTACTTTGCTAAAAATTCCGTTGCTCGCAAAATGTTTTTAAATTTTGCTAAATTAAACAACATTTGCCATCTTGTGTGACAGTTGATATCACTGCATTACTCTTTAAAGAAAGTTACTAGCGTAATTTTATCTTGACAGAATTAATCAGTGAAAACATTGTTCCCCTTTAATGCTTGTAATATACATGGTTATATACCGTACTGACCTAAAAATTATTACGTTTCCATTGTGGAACGAGAGTAAAGTTCAAATCCGTTCCGTCCATTAATAATGTCTGGTTCTGGTCCGTACCACAACCATTAAACATAAGTGTTTTATTTGTGCGAATATTCGTTTGCTGACTTGAAACAAAGAAATGCCTGCAATTATTATGTTTTGCCTGTTTTTCGACGCAAGTTATTTAAAAACAAATAGTAATTGAATTATCAAAAATAAATTACCTGGTTGTTAACAATTGCAACGTTTCACGACAACTCGTGTATACTAGCATTTGAGGTTATATAAAATATAATAGTAATATAAAAGTAAATATAATACAAATTATGAAATACTACTCCTTAACAGTTATGTGCCTTTTTTTTAAATATATAATTCTGTGTGCTACAGCAAGACTTTGGCAAAATCTCATAGCATATTTAAAGCTACGGCAAATTATTTATTTAGGAATTTTTTGTTTTGTAGTTGTTTTAAAAGAACTGTGTGTATGAACACAATGAGTGTACCAGAAGAATTAAAGGAAGACTGCAGTCACTCTCCTAACAACGATAGACTGTGTTGCTAGGGACTCCAGTGAATCAGACTATTTGACGTGGCCAAAAAGGGACTTGCTGATGCCCTACCATGGAAGTCACTTCGCCTGAACACAAGTTAACCATATAATGTAAAAAAAAATTAGATAAACACATGCAAAATATTTGCTACGCATTCATAAATAATCAGTGCTTGATTTGTGTGAAGATGCGGGGGTTTTCTTACGAACGTACAGACGTGACCGCAAGCCGACTGAAGAGACAACTCCAGAAATTGACCCCATCAGCGACTCTGTCCAGTGGTAACATACAAAAAGGCTCATTGCATTTCAAAATGCGTAACTTTGTTTTTTTCATTTAATTATCTCGATGGTGCTAGTAGTACTTACTTTCAAAAGAATTTGCAACTCGTTGCAAAATAGCAGTTGGTGCTGACTTGCTCCGATGCTTGTTGGCAGGCCAAACGCGAATTTTTGGCGAGGTGACACGACGCATTGGCTGTCAATGACTGCACTAAAAAACATCGTTAGTAACTTTCATTCAATGCACAAGACAAAAAATGATTAATAACAAAGCGATTAAAAAGAAATTGTAAAAAAATATTAATAAGAAAGCAATTAAAAACAATACATAAAAATATTTAATAAGAAAGAAATGTCTTGTTAAAAAAAACCAAATGAAAAATTGATTAATAAGAAAACAATTAGTTATACAAAAAACTAAAGAGCTCATTTATAAAGCAATTAATTATTTTAAAAAATATTATAAAAAAAAATTTGAAAAGCTGGTTTATAAGGAAGGTATTAAAATCAATATGCAAAAAAAAATTAATGAGAAGGCAATTAAAAACAATATGCATNCAAAAAATGATTAATAACAAAGCGATTAAAAAGAAATTGTAAAAAAATATTAATAAGAAAGCAATTAAAAACAATATATATATTAAAATATTAATAAGAAAGCAATTAAAAACAATACATAAAAATATTTAATAAGAAAGAAATGTCTTGTTAAAAAAAACCAAATGAAAAATTGATTAATAAGAAAACAATTAGTTATACAAGAAACTAAAGAGCTCATTTATAAAGCAATTAATTATTTAAAAAAAAATTTAAAAAAAAATTTGAAAACTGGTTTATAAGGAAGGTATTAAAATCAATATGCAAAAAAAAATTAATGAGAAGGCAATTAAAAACAAACTGCATAAAAAAACTTTTGAGCTCGTTCACAAAATAATTTTAACTAGTTAATAAATGTTTACTTAAATAAATAACATACCTTCGTGAGTAAAAAAAACAAAGGAAAATGGAAGGCGACCGTGATACCTCAAACATACTCACTAAATGCAAAATGGCGACGAAGTAGAAGTGAACTAGGATACGCAGACCGGAAGCCCTGATATCTGAGTGAGAGATGTCTGCACGGTCCAGCCTTTATATAATGTAGCAGAGTGGTTGGGAGGCACGGAGTAATTTTAAGGAATATAGTACCTCTAGTTACCATAGCATTTTCAGTGGCCAACTTCTTTCTTCCACCTTACATATTTTGTCAGAAACTATGTGAAATATGTGGTATTGATTTGGGCTATGGGTTTTTACAAGTTGACTTCCTTTCCCACAGTACATAATTTCTCGTAAACTATGTAAGGATGGTGGCAGTAAGGAAAGTTTGGACAGGCACTAGCCAAATCGGTTAACGTCTCAGGCAGAGGAGCATTTTCCCGTCCTTCCCAGCAACACATTATCTTAACAATTATTTCAATAAAAATTTTGTTAAATAAAATTTTTTTAATTTATTAAAAAATAAAATATGTAGTACCATTACCATGGATTATTAATTCTGTAAGTTTTCGTAGAAAAATAATTGACTCGAGAAACATGCCAGTCAGCTACAATGAGTGTAGGGCCCTGTGACTTATCTCCATGTGTGTGCTATCTATACAGGCTGCTTGGCTTAGATTACAGCATGTGACTGAACCGCTGCACAGCCTGGCAGGGCAGGAAAGACGGGATAAGCATCAATCGCACTTCCTCTCCAGAACAAAAAAAAAAAAAAAAAATTATTTANCAGGAAAGACGGGATAAGCATCAATCGCACTTCCTCTCCAGAACAAAAAAAAAAAAATTAAATTATTTCACCTGATAAAAACTTAGCCCATAGTCCAGGCGCATTCAAAACATTCAATGGGTTTTGGAAAACTACTGTCAGATTCACCATGACTTAAATTACACCGTGAGTATTGCGCAAAAATATGTGAACGAAAAGCATAAAGACTGAATTTTTACCTTTCCCCGGACTTTGAAACCAATAATTCAATCGTATGTATCAGTCCGCGCACGAAACCACTGCTTGTTCTAAGGATTGAGTAATCGATCTTGTACATGTGTCAAATGCAGTCTTGCTTGTAACATGGCAGCTGCCTGCAGAGTTATACCATCATCTATATTTTTAAAATACATAAGAGGCAGGAACACAAATATATGCAGAGTCGTGTATAATAACACAGCTCAGCAGGCTCCTTAACATGTTAACTCGTCTCTGAATAAAATACAATTTCCAAGCTACGTTTCAGAGCTCTGTTATGGGTGCGACATGTTTTGGAAAGTCAACTTCATCTGTGGTGCATACACAAATACAGCAATGCCACGTATAATAATTTTCTTCTCAAACAGTCTTGAACACAATACTATTTGCATGTTTTGAATCAATTTTTTGAAAAATTGTCTTACGTATTTGGTTGTTTTCTGTGTGTGTCGTGTATCTCGAGTGTTTTATTAAGTACCTTAATTTATTGGCAAAATTTAACTTTTACCTGTATTTTATATTTAAATAATGTAAATAGGCATGTTACTAATGCCTAGTACAGTGGAGTCTCCATTATCTGTCAGTCTCGGGACCGACAGTCACCGTGATGGTTGAGAGAATACACGACAGATACTAGCGATAATAATGTATACAATATTTTGCGCTATATTTTAAACAGGTAGGAATCAATAGAAGTATGTACAGCACAGTGTGTATTTGATATTGAATCTTGTAGACTTCTGTTTATTATGTTGATAAAATAACAAAATTGAATGCAGTAAGTACTATTATGTATATGTTCAGTAGTATAATCCTACCTAAAAAAAGTCTTGTCATTTTCCATTGTTGTAATCTCCACGGGCTTTTGTTGTTGCCGTGTTGCGTATCTTACGTAGGAGTAATATCTGTGTAGTGTCTGCCTCTTCTTGTTGCTCGTACCATTCAATGCACTTGGAAAACATGTTTTCAGCGTCACTGTGGCTAATTATTTTGGGGCAATCCTTGAGTGCATCATATCCTCTTCTTCTTTACTTAAATATTCTACATCCTGTGTTGCACTTAATACAAGTTCCTCATCAACTTTTGATTTTATCTGCATCTTTCTTAATATCATTGACTGTCGTCCGCCTGATTCCATATAGGGGAGTGATACTCGTCGCACTTTCTCCTTTTACGCAGTCGTTTTATAATTTCAAGTTTTTGAGAAAGTCCCAATATAACACGTTTCCGTTTCTCAGACATTTTAAAACACACTACACTTTNCTGATTCCATATAGCGGAGTGATACTCGTCGCACTTTCTCCTTTTACGCAGTCGTTTTATAATTTCAAGTTTTTGAGAAAGTCCCAATATAACACGTTTCCGTTTCTCAGACATTTTAAAACACACTACACTTTGATAACAAACTGAGGACAATGACTTGCTGACTAAGTGACTACCGCTACTGAACTGACTGTAGGAATAGGAGGGCGGATGAGTGTCTAGGAATTCCGGTAGGGTGGTGAGGAAGACGGAACGATTCTACGAAGTACATATGTAGGTTGTACATGAACAACAAACACGAGTTATTCATTAGTTTATTAAGTTTGTTTTCTTGTATACAATTTTATTATTTTACTTGTGTCAGTTTACTGACGGTTAACAGAAACTCGTGGTTAAAAGGGTGACGGTTAACCGAGACTCCACTGTAATAAACATTATTAAAGTTAGTGTGCACGAACGCGGTTCGCTGTCTCTTTGACATCATTTTTTTAAGCCTTGTTTTCATGAAAGTACAAATTAGCAGTGCTTCAGAATAGACTATAGGTGGCACCCTTAATGTTTGGCTCGAAAATTCCCTCGTTGTGAATTTAGTTTAAGCTTTGACTTATCGACAATGTATATAAAAAAAATTGCTTTGCTTTCCATTGTGCAGACAATGAATGTCATGTCGTATTGTCTCCAGTAAAACATTATCAACATTCTTGAATAGTGCAAAACCTGTATAAATGTAATAATTTTTTACAAATATAAACTATGTTTTATTTCATATATATATAATAAATAAATAAATATATATATATAAATAAAATAAATATATGTATAATATATATTATATATATGATTTTTGCTAAGAAACACTTGATTTTGCTTCTATGCTGGAAAAAGTAAATAATATTTTAATTACTCTTTCATTTCCAAAGTACAGAATATACCTTTTTCACATTAAAAAATAATTGCAGCTGTCTTTAGCATTAAGTAAATGTGGTGTTGTCTTAATCAATTCACACCCTGTGAACACAATTTTGTATATTATTCACGTATAGGCAATTTTTGGTCTGTAATGACTAATTTTCTTACCTGTGAGGAAATGTTTTGCCAACCATCTTATTGTCGAGGTCGTNTAATTTTTGGTCTGTAATGACTAATTTTCTTACCTGTGAGGAAATGTTTTGCCAACCATCTTATTGTCGAGGTCGTAATTGGTTCATATAACTGTAGCCGAACGTAGCCTACAGTTCATTGGAAGCGACAATGAAACTAGTGTTGTGTTGATTTGAGTACAGCTCCCATCATAAAACTGTTTGTCTGCTATACTTGAAACCATAAAATTAAGTGGATATGAAAGAGTTAACAATACCATTAAAACTTAAAAAAAAAAAAAAAAAATAATAAAAAAAAAAATGCATTGTAGTAGACTGTCACATGCAAGACTAAGCAGTTCACAAATGATGGTAAGCATTAGCCCCACGTGGCAAATTTTTTTACTGGGGCTGGTCTCCAGTGCACAGCGTGTTTCATCAGCTCTGTGTGTGAGTATATTGTCTGCCTTGTGCCCGGCTTGTAAATCCTTGTGCTGGGAATAGGTGATATTGTGCTACTTGCACGCCTTGTCCAGTGCGTTGATGCCTGTCTCATCACCTGCCAATCTTTTAGCTATCTTGGTCCCGGCTCACAGAACCTCTACCCGGGAAAGTGCAGCTTGAAAGGTAGATTGTTGATCAGTGTGTCAACAATCTCTCTTCTAATAATCACACGCTACTGCGCTATGAACCGATATATACCCAAACCTTTATACATTTTCGTTTCAGTATCATGGCAATAATAAAGCAAGATGGTAGTCTTCTTCTCCTCATCACCGAGGAAGATGTCAAAACTTAACGTGACGTACGTCACGACACCTTTTATGCCCAATACCATGAGAGGACTGATTTGCGGCCTGTCAGATTGAAGCAAGATGTGTGTGCTGTTGAGTTTACTGGAGGAACCTAATGGAATTAGTTACGAGAATGTGTATCTGTACTCCAAATCCNGAGTTTACTGGAGGAACCTAATGGAATTAGTTACGAGAATGTGTATCTGTACTCCAAATCCCTTAAGCAACCTAAATATCACCATCTGGCACATGTACTGCAGGCCGTGGATGGCGTGAAATATTTTCCTTGCAGCCGTAATGAAGCTGTCGTTCCACCGAGTGAAGCATTGCCAAATTCTTTGTTTATTTTCGATGATGTGGCATGTGAGAAACAGACCTGCATTCAAGAATACTTAAGTATGTGACTGCATGCAAACGTGGACTTATATACTTGAGTCAAACTTATTTGCATGTGCTAAAACAGTTACTATGTGATAATGCGTATTTCCTCATGTTGTTTCGCATGGACAATACAAATTTGCGGNGCATGTGCTAAAACAGTTACTATGTGATAATGCGTATTTCCTCATGTTGTTTCGCATGGACAATACAAATTTGCGGCATGTGTATGATTACCACGTCAATACAGATGTGACGTTCTCAGAGTTCAAGGATATGTGTTCTTTGTGCTGGAACGAGGAGTACGGCATATTAGTGATCGATAAGGATTCACCAGTATATAAAGGAAGGTAGTTGCGTGGCTTAATCAGCTTATAGTAAGATTCAGACCATGAGTCATGACATAATTTCCAAGTTCGGACATGGTCTACATGTCGATGATGGGAAAGGGTTGATAGAAAGCTTGCCTCATCGCTCTTCGCAGGGGCCTGTAGCTTCTTGGACAAAAGATTGAGAGCGTGAAAAATCAAGTGGTGGAAAATTTGGTGGCCATTGACCAACATGTAGGGTGAGGCCACCATTACATTTAGACCATAATAGACATGTTTTCCAAGTATGCATGGGCCAGACAGCTGAAGTCGAAGAATGCACACAATGTTGCTCAGGCCTTGGCAAATGTGTTGTGCGAAGGACGTGTAACGAAAAATCTCCACACTGATGATGATAAGGTATATTTTAATGCAACTTTTTGTGCACTGATGAAAAGGTACGGTGTGAATCGCTATTCCACTTGGTCTGGACTCAAGGCCAGCATCATTAAGCGTTTTCATCGGACTCTGAAAGCCAAAATGTGGAGACATTTCACGGCGAACCGAAACTACAAGTGGCTTGAGCTACTACCGAAACATGTCCACAAGTATAATTCTACCGTTCATTCTACCACTTGCATGAAGCCTGAAGATGTCAATGGTGACTCCCTGTTTTGGTCTATTTTATGCTATTCGGATGAGGAGGATCCCAGCAAGNGAAGCCTGAAGATGTCAATGGTGACTCCCTGTTTTGGTCTATTTTATGCTATTCGGATGAGGAGGATCCCAGCAAGTCTAAAGCCTTTATTGGCCTATCGTCACAACTTGTCTGCAGAATTCGCATATGACATTGGTACCTGCGTATGTATTACCTTGGACCTATGTGGCAAACTCATAGCTGCAGGCTTTTACGTAGAGGAGATCCATTCTATGAAGTTTCGCAAGGTTTTTTTGGTGGAGAAGGTACTGAAACAATGTAATGGTCGCGTGTATGCGAGGTGACTTGGACATTCGAAGCGTGACAACTCCTGGGTCGACAAGAAAAAAAATTCTGAAATGTAACTTACCATTTTTTTTTAATATAAGATTTATTTTTTCTTATGTACATTTATTATTTTTAAACAAAAGTTTGTTTACCTTACTTTGCAGTCATTTTATATTTACCTGTCCTTATACACAATATTGGGTTGGAGATAGCTCTGTGCAGGTGCAGACACGTGAAAATTCTAACAGCTCTTCCCATGCATGCTGACTTAAGCTATGACACCATCTAGATTGTGAAAATGGTATGAAAACACATGCAAATGCGTGAACTCTAGTTGCCTGATAACACGAATGAAGGAAACTATCCATTGCAAGTTAGAAGGCAAATATCAAATATGAGTTTTTGTGTAATGCCAAAGTGCAAACCAAGAAAGAGGAAGTCTTCAAATTACAAAGCTTATAAGTATACGTACAATGTCAAATCACAAACATGGAAATATACTCCTAAATAGGAAGGAAATAGCAAACATACATCTAGTCTATTACTTATGCATTCTGGTGCCAAGCTGAGAAGCATGTATGAGCACAGTTCAATCCTTTCTCCTTTGTCATCGGTACGGATGTTGCAGTTGATAAAGGTAGTGAAATGTTTCTTGGGTTTGATGCACTGTCGACACCTCAACCTTTCCTCTCTTCACTGGGAAGTGCTGAAGGCGTGGACTAATCTGAGGTTGTAGTCTGTTGGGCCTATTTTCCATTCCTGCAAGGTGAGATGCAACAATATCTTGCAGCTCGTGATGTGTAAATTTTTCCCCAGAAACTTTTGGATACAAAAAAAGTCTTATTCCATAGTAGAACATCCTACAGATGTAGAAACCCTTTTATATACCATTGATATGATTTTCGTGTAGTAGTATCATAAAAAACATTTGGCCACTTCTGTCAATTCTAGATGTGTTTGTTGTAAANCCCTTTAGTGGTGGCTTCAATCATGCCTTGACTGTGTGTTGTTGAGATAATGAAGACATCCTCTTATCTTTCCACTTTAGAACCATGATACGGACAAAGTAGAAAATGGAATTGCGATCTGCGACTGCACTCTGTGATTATAATGGTTTTCATAAAAAAATTGAAGTTTTTTAATTAAAATAATTTAGTGTTTTAATTTTATATAGGGCCTATACCTAATTAAAACCTATGTCCCAACACGTCCCCATAGTACAGTTGGCTAGAGCGTCCACTATGATGGCAACCCAAGATCCAGCAGTTTGATCCCACCCTCCCTCAGACAATCTTTTGACCTATGGAAATTAAATAAAAAATGGGAGCACTCCTGGTGGTAAACTCTAGAACTAACATGGTAGCCAAGCAAGAGAAATATCAGTGCCCCTAGCAGACAGCAGTTGAACGAAGGTAGTGGGGACGATGTCCAAGATGGTAGATGACAAAGGCACACATTAGCAGCAATAAACATTACCGGCACCAGCGATGCACTCTAGCAGACAAGAGAACTACAGCAGACGACTTCCAAGATGGTGGCGTCAAACGAAGGTGAGTAATTGGGAAACACGATAGCAGGTTAAAACAAGATGGCAACCAAAAACAAGATGGCGACCAGAAACAAGATGACTGATAAAGGCCAAGTTCAAGGACACAAAATAGCAGAATCCAAGATGGCGGACAAATTCTCTAATCCTCAGCCTCCAGCCCTTGCCCTCAGATGTACTATTCATATTTACTCAAGTTTTCGGTCAAAAAAGCCAGTTTTGTTGAAATAACCTATTCATCATTGTAGATTTGTGTTTTCTGCAAGGTTTCTGCTGGGGTTGGCAAAGCCCTCAGATGCGCCAGACCAGCTGTTAGTGTTTACGTGTCGTACTGTTGGAGTTTGTATGTTTAAGGCATGCATATGCCCTTTGTATTTGTGTTGTAATACTTGCACACTGCAACGTTTACGTTTTGACAAATATAAAATTCTCCCTTGGTAACTTATATTGCAGTTTCAAAAACTTAATCTCAAGTTTAAATCAACACTTTTTCCAATGGTTTTACATCTCACTGGAAACTATTGAATGTTGTTAAGACTAGCGATTGATACAACTCAACAAACTTTTGCAATTGATCACTCAAACTAGCTACGTTTTTACTACTTGACAATCGCATGTAAATTTTTAGATATTTTTTTATTTTGCGAGGTGTTAATTTTATTATTTAAAATAACTAAAACAAATTGTGTGATTTTGTGCCTCGCGAAAAACAAGTGCCCCTGTTGTTAATCTTTTTTTTCGAACAATCTGTCTCGTTGGTTTTTGCATCTTATACCAATTTGTGATCCCATTTTTATGCTAATTTGGATAGTAATTTGTTTTCTTAAATGCAGTTCTGAAAAATAATTTTCCTGTAACACATGCACCTAATACAGTTTTTTTTGTGAACACTTCTGACTTGCGTGTGGTTGTTTGGTAAAGTCTTGTTTCTAGATAAGGTGCTGATGTTGTTACAGTCAAACCGAACATGTCCGATCTGCAGAGGGGATGCGTCGCAGTACTTCTGCCACCTAGAGTAAGGCCGAGTCGTCGACACCTCATCGCCTGCAGTTACCTCAGCACCTGCTACCAACAATTCACAGTGTAGGATACCTCACAAACCTCACCACAGCTTTTGTCTATGTGCCATGTTAGCAGCAGATGTCGTTCGCATTGAGTTCCTTACATATCCGTTGAATTTTTGTTTTCAGTGAAAATGTGAAGCATATTCTTTGTGTACAGTTTCTTAGATGTTAAATATTTTAAAGTGTTTTTAAGTGTACCAATAAGTTGCAAATAGTTAATTGAGTTGCATAATTGTGTTTGTTGGGAAATTGCTTCGTGTGTTTTGGTTGGAAAATTTGTATTTTGGTTTAAAACTTTTAATGAAATGGGCATTCAAAAATGTCAAATGTTACAAATATAATTTTGGTTGTTGTATATATGTGCTAGTTTACATATTGTAATGGTTTTGACTGAAAATATTTTTGACTATTGTTAATTTGGGTGTGTGACTGAAAGCACCACCTTGTTAATTTGAATAAAAATGGAAACATTCTATATCTTGAAGTATAAGGTTTCTATTAATTTCAAGGAATTTAAAAAATACATTTAAGTTTAGTTTACGTTAAGTGAAATGGAAAATGTTTGTTAGTTTTCATTGTGTGCTGGGGTGCAAGGCTACTTCATTATGTGCTTGTTTGTTGAAAACGAGTCTAAAGAAATGGTAATTTTACATAATTTATTCTATTTTATTTCAAAAGTCATTCTTGATTAATACATTTAATATCTTTTGGAGTAGAATTTGAACAGGTGTCGTTAGGTAGTTTCTTGCCCTTCCTATTTTCATTTTTATGTCCGCTAAATCAAACAGTTTTATCATCACTAGAGGTGCGTGAAAAAAGCAAATTGCTATAGATTTTAACAACTGCTATAATTATGCTATATAAAAAAACCATCCTAATAAGAATCACCTAAAATTATCCCAAAATAAGACAACATTCCTCTCATCCCCAAAGAAATGGTTATGAAAATGAGACACCTGAAATAAAAGTAACCATTCCTGTTTTATTTTGGTATAGGAAAACAGTACCAAAAAATATTTGGGAATACATATCAGCAAACTGTTTATTTTTTACTTTTGATAAATATAATAGTATATTATATATATTAATAAATTATATATATTAAATTAAAAAATATGATATTTTAAATATCTTTATAGTATATGTATTGACATTAAAAATTAAAGTTAAACATCTGTTTAGAAAAAAAAAATTAAACTTTATTTTACGTTTGAAACTTTTATAAAATCTTATGGGAAAAAACCTGCCCACAGTAGGCTACACTTCAGATGCAGTAAAAGAAAAGGAAGCCACGTTTCCGTCATTCACTTGTGTATGTTTTTCTGATTATGAAGCCCTACCATCATTAACATGAATTATTACACTAAGCTAATATATTGACAGCAAATTTCTTAGTGGAAATAGATCAGTCAACTAAAAATTAAGAAGGGAAACAATTGCTGTAATTTGTTTTTTGCCATTTAATATGCTACAAAATGCTAAAAATCTCTTATCAAAATGCTAACAAATCTCTTATCAAAATGCGACAAAATGCTATTTTCACGTACCTCTATTAATCATTTTATTTAAGGGAAAAACTAACAGCTTAACTAGAAATGAAAATATATGGAAAGAATTCTGCAAAATGCATTCCAATATCAATTTGCACTCTGTTAAAACTCAGCATTTTATTAATAATAACAGTATTTCTTTGGATACTGTATTTTTTTGTTTGCCATGAATGAAATATGGTTATGGATTTAGATAAAAAGAGGAACAGCGACATTCATTGTATCAACAAGAGCTTGTTTTTACAACACACTATACTATACACAAAATTATGAACACATTTTTGTGAAGTATTTTAGACTATTCATTGTACATATTTTCAGTTTGGCTAGACACTCGTTATTTGAAATAGATAGGATATAAAATAACATCAAAATCCACTTGTGCACACGTCCACGAGGCACTAGGAGCTGTTATGCAGGGTAAGGCATAGGCAGCCTGCACTACTGCTGTGCGGGTGGTGTGCTAGCCATGTGCGGAGGGAGAAGTGGGGCCTTCTTGTCATTGCATTTGGCTGGAGATTCCAGCGCTGCCCTCCAGGGGAGTGATCTCGCCCTGTCGCATCACTTTCCGCTTTACTGCCTTCCGCAGCAACACTGGGAAAGCCGTCGTACGCCTCTGGAGCAGCAACTTCCTCCACAACCTGGATCATTTCTGCAGTTTTGGAGATTCCACTTCGGTACTCTGTTTTTTTTGGTTGCATCTTCGGTGATTTACCTTGTGCTTCAGGTTGAGTCTGGTCTGCTGGCCGATGGCGTGAACTGAGCATGCAGTATGCCCACTGGGACAAAGAGTAGCACTTCTTGGTGGCGTTGGGCCTATCCTCTATAGTCCTGGTACACCATAAGACAATCAACATAACAGCCAGCCACCCTTCTAATGTTCAGTACTCTTGGAAATAAACCGTCTTAACCAGCGGCGCCAATGGACTGTGCGATTGGCCGCGTGAACGCCTGTCTCGTGGCAGTCCACTCGGAAGATGATCAGTGGATCTCAAGATGGCGTCGGAGCAAGTCTGCCATTAACTCTGTTTAATTTTGGTTGTCCGGCAAAGTTTGTGCATGAATTAAAAAACATTTTTGGTCCTCCATGTTGGATAATCAATGATAGAATGATAACCAATGATATAACTTACCATGGCCATCTCGAGATCCATTGATATTCGCACTACTTTCAGGAGCCTGGTGTTGATTCACTCAATCACCGTCCATTGGCGTCGACGCATAAAACAGTTTAGTTACAACAGTACTGAACAACGTGTTTTGTTTCAACCCTGAATCATGCAAGAACAATGCAAACTGTTGACTTGAAAATTTACTGTTCAGCAAATGTTCCAACGTCTTTGTTGGAATTCGGCATTGTAAATGTCCCCTTTGGAATAGTATATCGGGTACAACTTTTCTCATTTAATTTTTTGAGTTTTATTCAAACTTTAATTTCCATGCAGTTGTAAGTTTTTTGTGATTAAATTGTTACGCAGTGGAATATGGTAGAAATTATGAAACTAATAAAGAGTTCTTTTACATGTTTCCACGCTGGCATGCTGGCAAGCTAAGTAGCTACAAAATACAAATATGTACACAAATACAGGGGGAAAAAAAAAAAAAGAAAAAAAAATATGTATCAACGATTTGTGCTAAAATGTTGTTGAAACATATAATAAAAAAAGTTCTTAAACAATAATTTTAGAATTATGTGCAATTAAATGGTATTTGCTGTGTTTTAGAACTCTAAAAAAAAAACTTTTATTGTATTTTCTTGTGGTTAATTTATATTACGTTTTAATATTGTGGTAAAGTTGTGTTTGGAAAATGGAGTAGCCTTGTTTAATTTTAAAAAATTGTTATAGAAACATAAGACATAATTTTTATTTTTTTTTGAAAATTTTTATAATTTGCTTGAGAAACCTGTGAAAATGGCAGCGTTGCTGTTAGACAATATTGGAAAATGATCTGCTTCAGTGTGTACTGAAATTTGGTGGGAGTATGTATAATCTTTGAAGGTGTTGATTGAATTATTTTCTTTCCTTTTTTGACAGTGTAGTTAGTATGTCATAAGTTACATCTTCTGATGTTAGTCGCCGAAGGAATGTAGCAGTAATAATCATCCTTCTATCGGACTGAGAAGGGTATCTCTGACTCGAGATATCTTGTATTGTATACTAATAACAGTTTAAGGCATTTCCCCCCTAAGACAGTAACAAACATTAATTTTTTATTACCAGAAATCTTGTATATACACATACATACACTGTGTAGTATAAAACAAAAATTCTATGGAAATGAAGTATTTATCACTTTATTGAACAATGCTTGATGAAGTGTAATGTAACATGCCTCTTCGAGTGTACTGTATAGATGCTGACGTATTTAATATAATAATTATACTTTGTCACCTTTTTTATTGTAATGCTTCAAAACTAGCAATGAGTGTTGTCGTATATGTTCGTAATGGTTGTAATTCATATATTGGCATTAATATATAACATTTTATAACAGAACTGTACAAATTACAAGCACACTAGTGTACGTTTTGGAATGCACAGCTTCGACCCAGCATAGTTTTAGTTGTGGGAAATCAGCACGTGCAGTGCAAACTGGGCTGGATTTAATAAAAAGTATTCGAAACATTACTTAAGAATTTCTCAATCAATTCTGCCTTCCTTAACGTGGGACATTTTAAGCAATAAATTTTTTTAGGTAGTTTATAGAGTTAGTTGTGCTTGCAAAACATATTAGGGTGATGAGTGTGTGTGTGCGAAATTAAAAATGGCTCTTTTGTTCTGCGTGAACAGTGGATTATGCTGGAATGTAGCCGACAAGACTGTTTGCACAATATAAGTTTATATCAATTGTGCATATTTGCAGCAAAAAAACAGGCAAATAGTTAGTTACCATTCGTATATTGTAGATTTTACAAGGTTTTTTGTCACTTGCAATAAATTAAGATGTTTTGAGCAGATGTAATTGGAAACCAGTACGTAAGGTTTGTGTTAATGTATTTTGCAGTAAAATTAATAAGGGCTTTTGTTTACAAACATTTATATGGAGTGTATATTGAGTTGTAAATATGTTGATGTTGGCCAAGCTAGAATGGTTGCAAACCACTGCTCCCCTCTTTCACCCCTTTAAAAGTGGCACATATTTATTTAACCTGCAACTCAGTCATTATACATCAAGCCCTGCTATAACTCTCTGCTTCCAAAGAAGTGGTTTTTCTTTTCTTACATTCAAAGATGAAACACTTAATGATCCAGACTTATTTTTAGTAAGAATCATTTTTTGAACCAAATGTTTTTGAAGTTTGTTTTGTATCGGGCAGTATTTGTAACGGTTATAGTAGAGGTGGGACGAACCCAGATTTTGGCAGAGAACCGAACTAGAGCTTAACCTAGAAAATTTTTAATGAACTGAATTTGAACTGAACCTTCAAAACTTTCCACGAACCAAACTCGAACCGAACCATGCTATAATTCATCGAATTGGAACCAAACTCTACCTGAACTTTAAAAAATGCCTTATCCACACATATATATTTCATAATTCAGCCCACAACACTTAGAGTGCTGCACAGATTTATTGAAAATTAATACAATCTAGAAGTGAGATAGATGCCTATATTCACGACTGTAGGACCATCAGTTCGGTTGGTCTCTCTATTTCCATTTACAACAGTCCTATTGGTTCATACAAAGCCTGACATTCCTACTATACAGGACAAAGTTCATTACTGGCCGTCTCTCTGCCAATATAATGTCGAGTTGGAAGTGTCTCAATCAAATGTCTGTTCCTACGTATAATAGTACACAATCCATCCTGTTCATTTGAGTAATGTTTACTACCTTGCGAGTTCCTGATTTACTATCACGTCGCAGAGAACGTTATGAAAACTACTGGTGAAGTAACATTTCATCACCTGTGTCTTCAAAGAACTTGAAAGTCGTAATTTTAGGGCAAATTCCATACAATTCAGTTAAATTAAGGTGATGTAATATAATGTCGGTAGCACCCAAAGTGTTAAGTGTTCAAGGATATAACCAAACACAAACATGTAGAACCACCTTAATAATTCCATCTCTAATAGATATCATGTAGCAAAAAAAAAAANATATAACCAAACACAAACATGTAGAACCACCTTAATAATTCCATCTCTAATAGATATCATGTAGCAAAAAAAAAAAATATACACTTATATACATACAACCTTTTCAGCTCAGCATATATTTGTTCAAGCATGTAACAAACANAAAAAAAAAAAATATACACTTATATACATACAACCTTTTCAGCTCAGCATATATTTGTTCAAGCATGTAACAAACAAATATAATAACCACATTTACAATTTGAACTCTCAATTGTTAAAAAAAACATGTAACATACACAATCTGCACAGTTTCACCACCAATAGTTCAGAATGCTATAAACAAATTTTTTTCTAATGTGAAAAAAGTGCAAAATTAACTTGCCATTAACTTTTGTTTTTATAGATTTGGTTAAAGTAATAATTCATTAAAACTCTGAGAAATATATATCTTTCTTGTCTTTTTATAAGTATGTGAAAACCACAAATTAGCAACACGAAAAATGTTAGTTAAAAATGTAATCAAATGTAAAGCAAATCACTTATTTTGTGTACAATCATTTGTAAATTAAAAATTTCAATGAGTTCATAAAAGAAAGCAGCCAGTTTTACACACATACAGTTCACTACTAAAGAAGTATAACTCCTGTAATTTTTTTTGTTTTACATTCCATTTTTGTTATTTTTCAACCTCTTTGAGGTAAAATAAGTTAGTTTCAAAGTTCGGTACTGGTGCTCGTTTCTGGCTAATTTTCAAACGGAACACGAACTCTTGTAAATTTTTCAAACTGAACTAGAATCGATCTTTTACGTAGCAATCAATTTCGAACCGAACCAAACATCACCTTAAGGTTTGGGTTCTGTTCGAAATTCGAATATTCGACCCATCTCTAAGTTATAGATTAGAATGAGTTGCAGTTAACTCTTCATCAGTGTAATCACTGCTATCATATTGCAAGTATAAAATAGCAATGTAAATTTCACTTGTAGCAAAAATTAAAAATTGCGATATGGTTGCTGGAGAGTCCTGCTAGTACGACATCATGAAGGAACACAATGTATCATGCCAGTGCATCTTGCAGTTTTTTTACAGTAATCTTGATCCTGGGGGGGAAAATGTGGGAAAAAGCATGAATTTTTTTGGCACCTTGGTGAAAGTTGGCTTGTTTTGTAGGGCAACCCTTTTGGTTCCCACACGTGTTCTATCTCTTTGGGTTTTTGTCGAGTGGCTTAAACCAACTAATCTTTATTTCTGTTGAACTGACTAAACCCGATTTAAGATGTCATAAATTGTGTATTAAAGGCCTGTAATACAATGGATTAGTTATGTATGCTGTCTAGGATGTTACAGGATTCTGCAATATACCTGGAAAGTTTGAAAACTTCCTTACAAATTAAAAATTATGTACGTATTACTACTGTTGCTTCCACATGTAATTCTTGTGTTAGAGATAATAAACGGCACCGTTATTCAGTAACTTTTGTTTATCTGTATTTAGTTTGTTTAATGCTGCTCCTGTCAAACTTGGTAGGTAATATATTTATTTGTTTTTAAGGCTGCCATAAATTATACTATTTTTTTCGTATAGTAAATGGCAGTGGAATTTTTTTTAAATCTCTCAAATAGTTTTTTATAATGTGTGTTATTAACTTCACTTTATACTTTGGATTGTAAACTTGTTTGATGTTCAGTACTGTATGTTTAAGTTCTCAAGCAATATTTTTATTAATGTATTTTCAGACATGTATTGTACATTTTAAGACATCACTAACTTCTTATGTTTAAAAATGTTTTGGCAAAAGGGTAGGCTTGCACGTAAAGAAAATTAAGATTTTTTTTTTCCAATGAGAAAAATTACCTGTACATGATTATTACAGAATATTACCTAAGTAGAGTTGTTCCAATACCACTTTTTCCGATACAGTTACAGATACCACAATATCAGAGCTTATACAGATACTCTTACTGGAGGTGAGCGGATATGGTTTTTGAGCCTTTTCAGATATTACTGATACAAACTTATCAATATTGCAGATACCAATACCGATACTGCCTTGACAAGGAAAAATAACATTATTGCATGTTTAAAAACATTATTTAAAAACTTTGTTTTTAAAACATTTAGCTAAATAGAATTTGTAGTATTCACCCTACCTTAGTTTTCCACAATACTGAATGGTAAAAGGTCTGTGTAATTCATTTTACCAATGAGACTATTATTTTCCTAGTGCAGGCATGTGATTGATATGGATTACTTTTTCCATTCATACAAGTTACAAAATTTCGGTTTAGACCTGTTTACATCAGGGCTAGATGAGCATGTTGCCACACGGTAGTTATCTGAAATTTGTGAAGTACTCACAATTATGGCATTGCTAGGCGAATTTTCTCTCCCAGAGAGTTGTGTTGCGAGTCGTACAGCAGGTCCAGGAGGATGCTGTTGTAATTTGAAGCTCTTCCACTTCAAAGGGTGCGTACATTGAAGGCGCTGCTTTAAGTTTGTGGTAATATACGACCTCGATGATGTCGCTGCCTCTCGAAACTAAACATTTGCAAATATTGCAAATAGCCTTGCACTCTTGCGTGTTGTGTTGCTTGGGGTAAAAAAAAATTCCACAAGTAATTTTTTTTTTCCAGCCATATTATTTGTTTATTGCCGGCGCACGTAAATATCTTCACCACGTTCGTACCTTAACCTAACTGTCACATTACTGCAGCAAACAAACAAAAAAAAAAAAAAGAAACGTCGGAATGGCGCCGCTAGGCGGCAGTAATGTGCAGCACGTAACAAAAATTGCAAAATTATATGATTTTTTTTAAATGCATTGCAGTGCTTTTGGTTGGACGTGAAACTACTAAGACAAAATATTCTTGAAGGTAATTGTAAATATTAATTATTGTTAGTATTATGTATGTGTTGGGCAGTTAAATGATAACTTTTGTTCATACGGCCTACAGAGGTAAAATTCAGAAAATGCAAATGGTGGCTACTGTTGTTTTGTTGTATACATGTTTTGTAAAAACGTGCTTAATTTTGCTTTAAAAAATTAACATAGCGAGTTATGTACCAAAGTAAAAACCAATTTAAAAACTGATTATTTTAATAAAACCAAAAAGTGCACCAAGCCATTCCAGTTATGGCAAGTTGAAAACAGCATCATCTTAGATTCATGGCAAAATATTGGTTATAATATTGGCTATTTAAACATGAATTGCACACAATTGCAATAATAACTATATCGTCAGTTTCGATATATTGGTATCGGTATCGGCTCAGCCCCAACTCTTATACAACAGTTCAATTTCAATTTCCTCTGAAAGGTAGAACTGCACCATGACCTTGGGTGCTAGCCTGTGTGGCCAAATTATAATAAACAGGAAGATATAGTACAGAATCATTAACATTCAGGATACAGTATATTTCATATAAGAATTCCATTTTTTGACAGCAATTGTGTGGCAACATGCATAAATGAAATTAACATCATCCCATATAGAAATTCTTGTATCAGCTGATGCGTGGACTATTGAAAGAGAATTTTATGTTGGCTGTTACGACATCTCTACTTTTGCACGTGTCTGAGAAATACGCGGACAGGAAGGAGTTCTTAGAAAAATATGATAATGTTATTTTGTTTTATCTCCTTACAAAACAGCTTTTATTAGTTTAACAAATTAAACTTTGTCCTAGAATAAGTCGTTCAAACGAAATAGAGCTTGAGCAGTGTGCGATAGTTTCGCTTCATTTGCGTCTTCATATGCTGTATCTGATGCTAACGTCCCCACAGGCACGCTTCACATTAATTAGAAGCTGCAGATCTGTCGCATCGTGTTTTTAAAGTATTTCTACATTAATTCGACAAAATATGTTGTAAATATGTTAACCGGAGTTATTTATAAGCCGTACGAGATGAAAAATTTACTTTTAAAACGATGCAATGGATATAATATTGTGATAAAGCAGCGGAATGGGCGACTGCGCAGTCATCTGTTGGTCAGCGCATGCAGCTCACTTAGGAAGTTACGCCTACATGAAATTACACATTTTTCATGTGTAAAATACGAATGTACAAACAAATTCTCAGATTTGTATATTTTCCGCAAGCTCTATATTTTCCTTTAACGTGCCATATTTCCATGTGCAATGGTTCTGCTTTCTAATAATTTCGATTTGGGCTGTAATCACCAAGCTTTCCTGAGACTGGCTTGCCATTTTGTTTTTGTGTGTTCCCTCCCACTTCTGCAACAAAGCGAAAATGCCATTTTATGATTTAT
This sequence comes from Clitarchus hookeri, assembly GCA_002778355.1. Classification (NCBI taxonomy): domain Eukaryota; kingdom Metazoa; phylum Arthropoda; class Insecta; order Phasmatodea; family Phasmatidae; genus Clitarchus; species Clitarchus hookeri. The sequence goes on along the minus strand of NQII01003235.1, from coordinate 79,925 downwards.
TTCTGTTTGCTGGACAAGAAAGCTACAACTTTTCAAACACCATTTTCACGTGAATAAATTATGGATTTTAATCAACTTAGGACTGCTGTAGTGAAGAAATTCTACAGCAAAATCAATAATTTTCTCATTTTCTGTTCATGAGCAGCTTAACATGCGCTCAACATCTCATCAACGTGTCGTTACAGACGAAACATGTTTCGACAATCAGGTGTGAACTATGTGGTGGCGGAGTAAGATACATAGTCTGTTTACTGGTTACTACTACACAGTCTGTCAAAAAATGGAATTCTTATATGAATTACAATATATCGAAATCCAAAAATCGAAAGTCGATGAAAACTCTCAAACATTCCACACGTCAAAGAGAGGGAGAGAGAGTACAGTATAAAACCTAAACTGAACATGCAGTTTTTAACCCGTGCCCCATTGAACAAAAAAGTTTATTAGAATCAAACAAAATAGAATGTGTTGAAATCTTGGAATTTGTGAAAGCTCACAATTTTTTTTAATCTTAATAATTGAAATCAATAGTTAGGTGTCTTACAAATAAAACAATACCTCAGAAGCATGAACTTTATACTCTCTCGTCCCCAAAGTTGTTTAATATCGAGCTGCGCATTTTACAGATTGCGATGTCAATTTTCACATACTTAGGGCAGGAAAAATAGAGGATTTTTTTTTCTGAAATGTTACTTTATTTCAAAAGATAAGTCGTTTGAATAAACTTCCTTCAATGTTATTTGTTAAGGGTAAGTGGTCTCCAATAAGTAAGCAGTGTGTACTATTTGCAAACCATGTATTACTTTATGTTTGCAGGATGTCATTTGTGTATGTTCATATTTTAGAAAGTACACTTTTATCCTAGCTTTTTAAAAAATTGTAATTTTTTTTTTGTAATTACAAATTAATTTTATTCACTGAAATTACATGGTATTTGTGCCATAATTTCATGAAACCAATGTTGTAAAGGTTCAAAATAAAAAATAACTCTCAGAATGTAGTAACTCCATTACTAAGTATAAAAGTTGATCCTTATTCATGTACTTTATAATGAGATTTTACTTGAATCCCAGAATTCGACACTCATCATGGAATGTGCCATCGCTTATCATGGTACAATTAAATGTAATAGGTTTAGATGACTGTATGCTCTCACCAAGGTTGTTGCGCTCAAACGTGTCGCTGAGTGCTAGGTTTGTAGCCATGTGGCAAGCCATTTTGGGTGAAATGCTACACAAATGCACCATATTTATGGTGCACAAAAATTTTATTTTTCTTTATCGTCGTGGGAATTGTTTGGATTTTAGTGTAGTTATAAATTTATCACAAAAACATACGAATTTAGCTTTGTAAACTTTTACGCATTGTGGTTGGTTATGTAACATTTGTTAATTACTCAGGAGACTAATATCTGTTGTAGAAAAATATAACTGAAGTAAAGGCTATTCTCTGTAAAGCGAGCACTTTTGAAAGCCCTGCTTGTTTTCCACTTTCAGCCCGCCGCTGTATCTTAGTGTAAACACTGCCATGTGGCGTAGGTTTAATCATATGTTGAGAAGTTTGCTGTATTTATTTACATAACAATGAAACATGCAATTATCTGTTGTAATGTACACTGTAAATACGTACATGTTAATTTCAGTAAATAATATTTCTTTGCAAGCTCTGATTATGCGATTTTTACTATTTCGAAATAAACAGTCTGACATTCGAAAATTGTTTTAGTTTATACTGTCATGAGTGTCGCCGAAGAATCTTGTTCAAATTTTTGCCCGTCGTTGGAATGAAACGTGATGTGCGAGTTTGATTTTTACTGCTACTAGTCAAGTTCAGTATAACATTTTTTTTAGTTAAAATCGAGTGTGCACCATAAATGTAAATGTGTACCAATGAACATGGGTGTAACGCCCATCCCTTATAACTTCCTCCTCTTAGACGCAGTTTACCAAGAAAAACGTATGGGACTAGTTTTTACCAATAAGAATAATAGGGTGAGTGCTTCACAGAGTTACTTTTTTCCTCTCCTGGATGAGGGAATGAGTATGGTAGGAATGGAATTGTCAGCCACTTGATGCTGATAGACAAAATAATATAGTAACCGTTAAAGAAGAGGAGAGGGAGGGTAGCTTTCAGGCTGGTGAGCCAGTATGCCCATGCGATCTCCAGTCGCAGGGTGAACGACAAGCAGTCCACATTAAACACATGGTTTAAAACAGTAAGAAAAGTAATGATTTCTGCTGAAGGTGCGACATGCATGAGAAAAAGGCATTTGATGTTTAAATATGGTACTTCCTATGGTTGTATGCATTTGTGTAGGAAGCACTTCGCTGGGAAGCAAAATGGCTCAAGTCACGAATATAACGCACACAGGATTTTTATCACAGCCGAATATCGCAAATGCCATCAAAGTGTCACGGCATGTAGCAAGGTTATTGTTTTCATTCAGACGCAACTCTGGCGGTTCGGTAACGTAAAATTGTTGATTTGGGAGTCGCAAAAGGTAATTGTTAGGTGCAAATTTTTGTTGTTTATAACCTAAAAGCAGCATAACTTGACTTCCATCTTAAGTAGCTCGATGTCTGCTGTAAAAAAACTCCACTCTAGTGACGAGTAGATCTTTGTTGGCTCGACTCGATATTTTGAGACTTGACCCATCACTAAATGAAACCCTTAGAGATAACACAGTGTATGTATTTAGTCCATCTACGGCAAACATGTGTTAAATTGTTGTTAAATGATACAAGAACTTGTTTTTAATAACATTTACTGGCAGAACTAAGGAAAACTGCATGCTTAAGATCTTAATTTCATCTAAATACAAACTAAACAATATCTTAACTGATAACGTATTTCATGAAATTGCATTCACACTATAATGGAGAATCCAATGTTTATTACTGAAATTGAGGTTGTTTGTGGCAGCTCGGAGTCGTAATTGTTTGTTTGCGCGGACACAATGAAAGGTTCAACAAAACGTCGAGAAACTGTGTAAACTTATAATATAGAGTAATTTCATAGTGTATACATATTTGTTAAAAACTAATTAAATACATACTGAGGTATTAACTCTTAAACTGTTCTCTACAGTAATGTAAATAATAACACGTTCATAGAAGCTTTAGATTTGCTACACAATATTGCAAATATAATTAACTGCACATGGCCTAAGTTTCTTAACGTTTTAAATTTGCTAGGCCGATCACTAAAATTAACTATCATTTTGATTCTGATCAATTGGTGCCAATTACTGGGTGCCGACCTTGCTGATCACGCAATGTCTAATTACTGTACACCTCAAAAGCAAAAAAATTACTTAAACTGATATATTATCTCTATGAATTAATTTATAAAAGATTTAACAACGGAGTAACTAATTTGTGAAAGATTTAATAACTGGTTACATTGTACCCTGTAAAAAATGGCAGTAAAAAACAGGTCAAAGTAGCAAAATTTGAGTACTTTTATAGTTTCAATATACACACAACTCAAATTAGTTAAGAATATCACTGTTCAGACATTTCTATGTATAAAAATGCCAAAAAATTTAGTTTTTCATAATGTAAAGAGCTTCAGTTGTTACTACTGATTAAGCCAGCAGAACTTTAATAATCTTTCTGATAGAACAGATGCAACTGAAGGTGCCAAATACACATTTCTGAGCTAGACGTTTCAAACTGGTGGAAGGTTCTGATATCCAGTACTGGAGTGTAGTTTGTTGGTGCGAGGTGCCTGTATAGTTCTCGGCAAGGGGTGACTTGTGAAAAGGGCTCTGCTGCTGTTTTCGTTTCCCAATAATCTTAGTGTAGATACTTGACATTGGTCCAGATGCACAAAGCGAAATCTTTGGAACTTTGGGACGAGGAACTTCACGTACTTCGACTGATTATTCTGTAATTGTGTCCATGTCTTCACATTATCATGATGAATTGAAGACACTTTGTTTTAAATCTTGCATCTAAAATATTCCGGAAGTAGACATTCAACTGATGCATTATGTTCTTACTGCATTCTGGAACCTCGCTGCTGTTTTCCAAGTCGAGCCCGAGTCTATTAACTGTAGGGATTACTTCACACACAGTTGTGACTTGCTCAGCAAGGTCATACGGCGATAAATTTCCAGCAGTGAATTACTTTTTCCGTAAGTACCCAGTCACTGGTAGAGAGATCGGTGCCAAGTGCTAAGTTTCAGCTCGGGCAGCAAGTACACGACTGCTTTCCTCCGACTGTAGAGGCGTTCCAGCATGTGTTATCTTTATCTTCTGTCCCACCGGGTTGGTTCGTCCTGTATCAAGTAGTGTTTTGAAAGTTCATTTGCCTCTTGGAATTAAAGTAACTTTTTGTTGGCAGTCAGCGAGTGTTTGAAATATTCCATAACCCTCTTGGATCAAGCACACACATCGTTAATAGCTCTCAAGTTGAATACAGAATTGTTCAGCACAAGCTAGCTGCATTGCGCGAGCAGTGCAAGGAACTCGCTGGCTATTGACCTAATTGAAGTTCAGAGTCAGGTTTCTAGCATTATCAGTCGGAATACAGTAAAAATTTTTCTGATCCTAGGCCCCACTTTTCGATGGTTTCCAACAAAAAATTCACTCAAATTTGCAGCTGTTTGGTGGGTGTGCATGAAGGGAACAACTCCAAGACAAAGATACTTCCTTTCACATTCATTTGAAGTAAAATGAGCTGTGGGGGGCACAACCTTGTTTTGCGATTGAACACCACATGTCCACTGTGAAACTCAAACTGTCTAACTCGCCTGTTATTTCCAACACTTGCCGTCCCAGCTCTTCCTACAATTCAGGAAGAAGATTCCTTGAAAGTGTTGTTCTGTCCGGGACTTTGTAACATGGTTCAACCAAGTTCTTGAAACCTGCAACAAGAAGGGTAAAACTGGAAGTAAATATAGGCTGCATCACGTGTGTTTTCAAAATAAATTCAAAATATTTCCTATTGTCCTGTTAAGTTTGCATCACACAGGGTTTAAAGTATCCCTTGTAATTGTACAATTATGGCAATGCACCAGTACTACAATATGTATTTGCATAAAAATTAAGCACTGCGTCCACTTACAGTTAACACCCGGTTTCCACTTAAGATGATTTCCTGCTAAATAAGTTGAACAATTGTGCACCTCGTCTACATTCAAATGTAGACAAGGTGCAAAAACACCTTTTCAAGAAGTTTCCTGGNAGTTGAACAATTGTGCACCTCGTCTACATTCAAATGTAGACAAGGTGCAAAAACACCTTTTCAAGAAGTTTCCTGGCAGCATTATTTTTGTCAGTCCCCTTAAAACCGCCTATAACAGAGTTCTACGGTATTTCAGGCAGATTTTACTAAATTAGGGCAGACTGCATACATACACACACACACACGCACATGCATGCATGCATGCACGCACACGCCTATGCATGCGCACGCGCACACACACACACACACACACACCCAGACACAGACACAGACACACAGAGAGACACAGACACACACACACACTAGTAGCAAAAAAGAAAACCTTCTATGATTGGACATGGGACGTACATGTTGCCAAGGAGGATGACCAGGCCTATATAATTATGAAATGGAAATTATAAAACCAAAATGAAAAGCAACATTGTATATTTTGTATTTGCATTTTTTGTTTATAAATTATCATGCGAGGAAGTAACACTATGGTTTTGTTGAGCGCTACGCTTACCTGCATCTTCTACAATACTACATAAATGGCTGCAAATCTTGACGCATCTTCTCTGTAACAAGTTGCGTAATTTTTACTGCCCCTGGATGACTGTGATCAAGTTCAGAATTTTTTTATCAAACATGGTTGTTATCGTTTCCTGCTTTGATGAAGATGCAACTGCAGTGATTGAACCAAATGCAGGGACTGAAATATTGCCAGTTCCACTTCCTACCGGCCTTGCAGTTATATTTACTTCATTTTTGTGGAAGGAATTTAGTTTTCCAGACAAATTTGTGATGGTAAATCCACAACTGTCACGACTACCACGTGATATTATTGTACCACAAAACAAGCATGTTGCTTTTGTGTTACCTGTTGTCGGANCATGTTGCTTTTGTAATACCTGTTGTCGGAACAGAAAAATATTTCCACACAGCTTGATTTCTGTGCAATTTTCACTTTCAACTCGCAACTTCCTTTAAAAACTTATGCCACAGAAAAAAATTGAAATATTCTAGGATTCATGGGGACTGAAAGAGTTTTGACAGATGTGAACTTGAACAACTCTGAAACGTACAGATAAATAAAGTACGTACATAAATGTCAATACTTTAAAATTCTTGCAGCATTGTAAATTATTTCACGAAAGCAATCCAGTGAGTCACATTAGTTTATTATAGTTCACAATGGAAACTAAAAACCTAAGTTTTCCATTGCCACAAGTGCTCCGGCAAGGTAAGCAAAAAAATTTTAAAATATTTTGTTTCAGTCACCACAATAAATATATACACAAGTGGCACAATAGTTTGTGCAATGTAAAAAAAAAATGCTGCATGCACTAAATTAATATTGCTGGAAACATTGGCATGTTCAAAATTTTTTGTGTTAATCTTGGCCAAAAGTTACGGTAAAACAACACTGAAAACCTTTCCCAAAGCAACGTTCACTGCAAATTTACGTATTATAGTTTCAACATTGTTACAATATCTAAATGTGGAGGGAAAAAAAAATGACTGCCATGACTTGTTTTGTGCAATATCTGTGGTGCAGCGCTGATGGGAATTGTTTACAGTATGGCACGCAGTCCGCGTCTAATTTACCATTCGTGTTGACGGCTGTAACTTTTGTGGTTTAAAATGTACGTTATTGGACATCTTCGTGTTACAAGTTTGAACCTGATTGATGACATTTATGTGCCCAACAACAGTGCGCAGTGTTCAGGTGATGTGAGGTTAACCAACATTTTTCGAGGCGTTTGCATGAGTGGGTAAATACTATTGATGTTTTCAAACCATGTAAAACTTTTCTTATTCACTGGAAAATACACAAGTTGCTATTTGCAGATTGTTGAACAATTGTGCACCTCGTCTACATTCAAATGTAGACAAGGTGCAAAAACACCTTTTCAAGAAGTTTCCTGGAAGCATTATTTTTGTCAGTCCCCTTAAAACCGCCTATAACAGAGTTCTACGGTGTTTCAGGCAGATTTTACTAAATTAGGGCAGACTGCATACATACACACACACACACATGCACATGCATGCATGCATGCATGCACGCGCACACCTATGCATGCGCACGCACACACACACAGCCACAGACACACAGAGAGACACAGACACACACACACACTAGTAGCAAAAAAGAAAACCTTCTATGATTGTACATGGGACGTACATGTTGCCAAGGAGGATGACCAGGCCTATATAATTATGAAATGGAAATTATAAAACCAAAATGAAAAGCAACATTGTATATTTTGTATTTGCATTTTTTGCTTATAAATTATCATGCGAGGAAGTAACACTATGGTTTTGTTGAGTGCTACGCTTACCTGCATCTTCTACAATACTACATAAATGGCTGCAAATCTTGACGCATCTTCTCTGTAACAAGTTGCGTAATTGTTACTGCCCCTGGATGACTATGATCAAGTTCAGAATTTTTTTTATCAAACATGGTTGTTATCGTTTCCTGCTTTGATGAAGATGCAACTGCAGTGATTGAACCAAATGCAGGGACTGAAATATTGCCAGTTCCACTTACTACCGGCCTTGCAATTGTTATATTTACTTCATTTTTGTGGAAGTTTTCCAGACAAATTTGTGATGGTAAATCCACAACTGTCACGACTACCACGTGATATTATTGTACCACAAAACAAGCTTATTGCTTTTGTGTTACCTGTTGTCGGAACAGAAAAATATTTCCACACAGCTTGATTTCTGCGCAATTTTCACTTTTAAATTGCAGCTTCCTTTAAAAACTTATGCCACAGAAAAAAATTGAAATATTCTAGGATTCATGGTGACTGAAACAGTTCGACAGATGTGAACTTGAACAACTCTGAAACGTACAGATAAAGTACGTACATAAATGTCAATACTTTAAAAATCTTGTACCATTGTAAGTTATTTCACGAAAGCAATCCAGTGAGTCACATTAGTTTATTATAGTTCACAATGGAAACTAAAAACCTAAGTTTTCCATTGCCACAAGTGCTCCGGCAAGGTAAGCAAAAAAATTTTAAAATATTTTTTTTTCAGTCACCACAATAAATATATACACAAGTGGTACAATAGTTAGTGCAATGTAAAAAATAAATGCTGCATGCACTACATTAATATCGCTGGAAACATTTGCATGTTCAAAATTTTTGTGTTAATCTTGGCCAAAAGTTACGGTAAAACAACACTGAAAACCTTTCCCAAAGAAACGTTCACTGCAAATTTACGTATTATAGTTTCAACATCGTTACAATATCTAAATGTGGAGGGAAAAAAAAATTACTGCCATGACTTGTTTTGTGCAATATCTGTGGTGCAGCGCTGATGGAATTGTTTACAGTATGGCACACAGTCCGCGTCTATTTACCATTCGTGTTGACGGCTGTAACTTTTGTGGTTTAAAATGTACGTTATTGGACATCTTCGTGTTACAAATTTGAACCTGATTGATGACATTTATGTGCCCAACAACAGTGCGCAGTGTTCAGGTGACGTGAGGTTAACCAACATTTTTCGAGGCGTTTGCATGAGTGGGTAATACTATTGATGTTTTCAAACCATGTAAAACTTTTCTTATTCACTGGAAAATACACAAGTTGCTATTTGCAGATNTAATACTATTGATGTTTTCAAACCATGTAAAACTTTTCTTATTCACTGGAAAATACACAAGTTGCTATTTGCAGATGCACAAGGGACAAAATTAATTTTTTGATGAAAAAAAAAATATTGGCATTGGTGATTTGCAGAAAATAAACAGATTGTTACAGATGCAGATGTACTGAAAATCAGCCGGGTAGTGGGATTGGCGATCGGCGTCGGCCCAGCCCTATAGTGAACTTTAATTACAAGTAGACTCACTGGCCAAGTCGGCATGTGTGAAATTTATCACTTCCTGCGACTATGCACGTCAAAATACAGTAAAAAGGAATTATAAAATACACCACTTCATTATCAACGGATATAAAAAAAAAAAAATATCGGCATTGGTGATTTGCAGAAAATAAACATTATTACAGAGGCCGATGTACTGAAAATCAGCCGGGTAGTGGGATTGGTGATCGGCATCGGCCCAGCCTTATAGTGAACTTTAATTACAAGTAGACGCTCTGGCCAAGTCGGCATGTGTGAAATGTACCACTTCCTGCGACTATGCACGTCAAAATACAGTAAAAAGGAATTATAAAATACACCACTTCATTATCAACGGATANCCACTTCCTGCGACTATGCACGTCAAAATACAGTAAAAAGGAATTATAAAATACACCACTTCATTATCAACGGATACATAGGACAAAATTTTTTATTTATTAAGTTAATAAGTCCATTATATTTGGGGATACGAAAACACACATAAATCACTTTGTTAAGGGAACTGGACAGAAACTGCCACTTAAATGAATTTATAGAATTCAGAGTATGTGAAAATGTATTAAAATGATGTAAAAAAAAAAAAAAGAGTAAACGAAATGATGCGTTGGCCAAGTGATGCAATGCATTTGTTAGAAGTTCAAATGTGTTATTATTGAGCCATTATTATTCTTATGTGCATACAACAAAACAACCATTGATTTCAGGTGCTCTCAATGTTTTATATTGTGTCTAGCGAGACGTTACGACCTGGGAACTACTTTGCCTAATTTGCTGCCAACTGTACTGTGAGCATTGCGGTCAATGCTTGTGTTAAAGAAGGTTAAGTATTGGTCAATACCTGTACTTAATGTTGGTATTGGAACAACTCTAATACTAAGCAAATTGTGTAACGCAAAANTAAGTATTGGTCAATACCTGTACTTAATGTTGGTATTGGAACAACTCTAATACTAAGCAAATTGTGTAACGCAAAACTTTGTGAAAGTTTTGATACATTTATGCAAACCTTGGTTTTATGGTAACATCCACTTCCCTAAAATTCGTTAGTATAACAAAGTTGTTTGACCAGTTAGGCCCCAAAACAAGAAAATTGCATCAAAACTTATTATTTTGAAACCTAAAAAAAAATATGCTTACGTGCCACTAGAAAAAAAATTTGTGGGTTGTGTCTTATGTAAATTCATATGCAACTCTNTAAAAAAAAATATGCTTACGTGCCACTAGAAAAAAAATTTGTGGGTTGTGTCTTATGTAAATTCATATGCAACTCTGCACATATCACCACTGAGTAAGAGTAAATGAGCATAAAACCAGATTAGGCCTTGCATATGGGCCTAACATGTTTTGCATAAGTCACATGTTCAGCTTCCTGTGAGAAAATTAGCATTTTATATTAAAATTCGATTTTAACATGTACAAGAATACTAGATTATATCCATTAACTGCAAATACAATAAAATAAAAAAAAATTGAAAACATTGCAGTGCTTTATTATGTAGAATAAAGTTTGTTGTGGGAGAAAAGGCCATTTTGAGATGTGTGTCGTGGGAAAATAAAGTACTGTATTAATTAAATATTGAATTATTTCAATTGGTAAAAGTGTTGAAAATGTGGTAATCTCAAACTGGCTCAGAACACTATTTGTGTATAAACAAACAGTTTTTCATTGACTTGCAGATAGGACCCCACATTTCCGGTAAATAAAATGAGTTGATTTTGTCATTACAATTTCACCATTTCATAATAAAAAATATTTTAATCTTGTAAAATAAATTTTATAGCACAAATGCAAATAGTATTATTACAACATTATTCTCTTATTTTTGTAACTATTTCAATCAAATCTAAATAGAATTTGTTATTCATTAATGTTAATAAGTGCATATTTCAGTGAAAACAATAACAAATATTTAACAATAAGGATGGAAGGACAACCGTAAGAGAGCGCACTTGTCGTGTAACGTACACTGCCCAAGAACACACAACACTCGCTAGCATTGAGTTTTCCAAAATTTTTACACCACCGACATGCAGTTTCTGTTCATTTATAGGTAACAGTATTTTAATTAGAACAGTAAACACATTATCCGTTTGGATCAGCCATTTCCTGTCCTTAGATGAAGTCTAAATTTTTGTTTGGGTACTTGGCTTCTGTATTTTTACACAAGACAGTTGCACTCCATCTATTAAGTATAATGTTAAGTGTTTATTCTTACTGTTGATGCGTACTGACATTTATTTAAACATGACTTCGCCTCATCTTCACGTGTCATCACGTCACCCCAGGCGGGGTTTGAACCCGGAAACGACTTGCTACCAGAGTCTACCAGCACGCCCCTAGACGCGGGGGCACCCACGGACACGTCAGCCAAGTTCGTTTCGCCTTTGTCAGACGTCACGCCAACACTTGATAGAAGCCAGCTAAGCGCCTGAGCTCGTGCAGGTCAATGCAACCCCACACAACAGAGATGCCCGAGATCGCAACTCCGCCAAAGGGGAGGATAAGCTCACCCCCACACCACAGAGAGCCCGCGGGCAGGTGGAATATACGTCCTTGCACCGCTGCGGAACGGCAGTTGATTTATCAGCAGCTCGCTCCACCACCTCGTGTGCTGGCACTCTCTGCCAACTCCATCTTCGCTAACTACCAGAAGCTCTTGAAGACTTTCACCAGCCACCCCCCGAAGAAGACTTCAATTCCCTTCAACCCAGCCCCAACTGCACTTTGCAGCGTAACCCCCGGGAACGAGCTGAAGCCGCCAGACAGTTGGAGAGACCTCACCTCTCAGCTCCCCCCTCCTTATTACAGCCCCTATTCAAGACCGCCGGAGAACCATATCCC
>NQII01003235.1:53734-67809 GCA_002778355.1 Clitarchus hookeri | reverse complement strand
GCCATGTCCAGTGACTGTGCGCCAACCAGTCATACGAAGGACAGCCAAGCCCACAGCCGACTTTGTGCTGTGCCGTCAAGCCATGGACCCTTGCCTATTCACCGACCGAGGTCCGGTTAGAAGCCAGTAAAGTCAGCTAAGCAAACCGTCCGTGTCTCTGACCGACACACAAAACCTTGCTCGACCGTGCCGTCGTTAGTCACCCGACCTCCTGCGTTACTGTACATAATTTATTGTAAGCAGACACTGAATGCAAGCCGACCCCTAACTCGTAAACCCTCGTAAAAAGAAAATAAGACGATACCAAATGCGGTGTGGGTCTTGGTGACAGGAGGGAGGATGGCCTGTCTCGTAGCGGACTAGAGATGTATACTCCACNACATGTGTACTCCACGACTGCCGGCTGTGACTTTATTAGTCAGACCCAGCCAGGCGATAAGGGTGTGTGATTGCCACAAAAGACCATGCGTTTTTATGAACTGGGACCACTTTATTATATTGGTATTTGGGCTGCAACGGTATTGATAAATATACACTATCAATTTTATCACCTGATTTAATATACTTGGTCGGAACTGTATGTAATATTGCCTGTCCCACTTCTAATACAAGGTGTGATTTTGGAAGATTCAAATTGATAAAAATGGTCAGCTTACAATACGGTAAGTAAGGAAAAGCAAAATTGATAAAACTGAGGTAAAATGAAAATAAAAACGAACACTGGAAAAATGCTTGCTCACTGTTCAATATTACTCGAACATGGATCCACGATCTAACTACAAAATTATTTACTACAAACAAAGTAAAAATATCTACTCGTTACAGAATAAAAATGTTTTCACAAAGTTTTGAATCGTAGATCTGCCAAGTTTTTCTGCAGGAAAGTTGCAGAAACCTCTTTGTTTTTTTCTTTGCAATATGAAAATTACACGAATTTGCATTATATGCAGCTGCCTTTTTATTTTTTGTATGCACCCTACTATCACACTGTGCATATGGCTTGGCAGTGTTTATGCATGTGTCTTTTTTGCACCCACTCAATATTTTCATCGCAGTATTTGCACACTGTTCAGTTTACCAAACACACAGAACCCTTCACTTTCAAATTCTTGGGACGATCAAAAACAGTTACTCTGGTATTCTTAACCAATTCTGCAGAGTAAGCAGCAAACTACAATCACTACCCTTTGCTCAGTCGTCAGGAACTTTACCAAAAAAGCAGTGTTAACAAATATTAGGGATGGAATCCTCGATGCTGTGATACCTAGATACCATCGATACTTTACAGTTGTGGGTATCGGATGAGAATATCCGAAAGTATCCAATTTGATCTTTGTGCTAATGGTATTTACCATGCACGGTTTTTCCATGAAGCACAAAATCACGAAATTCCCATGATGATATTTGCAAGCTTTGTTGCAGACTGTGTTTTATCGCATAATTATTGCCGCTGTGTAAGTCGCAAAAAAAAAAAAACGTCTAAAAGTCGTTTGTAACTCCAGCCACGTCACAACACTTGGAGCCATAGACTGAAAACGAGGGTGACTGTCCTCGCTGGGCTGCGCACAGCAAATCGCCGGGTCCCAACATTGAACTGCTTTTTTGCCATTACAATTAGCAAAAACGGCGTGGATTGGATTNCACAGCAAATCGCCGGGTCCCAACATTGAACTGCTTTTTTGCCATTACAATTAGCAAAAACGGCGTGGATTGGATTTAGAACAATGATTAGTAAGCAAGTGCTCTGAGATGTTTATATACTTTCAGTAACCAACCTGGAATGCAATTCGATTAAGTTAAAATTGGTGGAAGTATTTTATTCATGTAAATGTGCTTGTCTTTTGAAAAGTAATTCATAAACAAACATGTTCTTCATTGTTGACCACATGACTGACAGTTGTGTAACTTTGGGGTAAGTCAATTTTGATACATGTGCAGTAGACGAAAGTGGTATACCGTATCTATAGTACATATGCGTGGAAGTGGAACAGATGGGAAGGGAAGAACTGAAGCTGGAAGTACCACGACGAGTTGTATAGTCCATCTCATATATGAAGGCGTGTAAGAACTGTCAACTGCTAGCGGTGCGGTTACAAATGAAAAGCAATATGTATCTATTCGCCATCAACTGGCGCGTCAAGTGAAGACTGTGATGCGACGAGTCAGCGCGTCCAGGAGGTGCTGCTTCGTGCGGTAATTGGTGAACTACTTGAGTGGCGCGGCAGGCGGCGAGAGAGGGCTCGAAACGGCGTTTGGAGGGCGTGTAGGGTCGTTCGTAAACGCTGTACACGAAATATATGTTACTTTAAAAATTATGCAGAACCTNCGTTTGGAGGGCGTGTAGGGTCGTTCGTAAACGCTGTACACGAAATATATGTTACTTTAAAAATTATGCAGAACCTGGAAAAATAAAACTATTGGTATCGATTCGTAAATTTATATATGTCGCACACAGAACGCTTTTTTTTTGTGTCTGGTAATGCTTCAGGAAAAATTCGATAGGTAGCGCGCACAGCCTGACCGGAGCGAAGTCTGAGCTTCTTATTTAGCTCAATAGATAGCATATTATTAAAGTTGACTGTTATTCTATTACCGGCTCGGAACGACACGAATTCGAAATATAGTTAATTAAATTATTAGAAAAAAATAATTCAGCAATATTATGCAATATTTTTGTATGCTTTTGGAATTAATATCAAGCACGTAATGAAAGCGAGGTTGGATAGGGGCGATTAAGACGTGAAAAAAGGATTTGAAATTGCATTTCACTTGGATATGGATAGTTTTAACGTGCCTTTAATTTGTAAATGGCACGTTGTTTGTTTAGAATACTTCAAGTTGCCACTCACTGACTGTCAGAATCTGGCCAACTTATATGCAGTGAAGTATAGCTCCCCTCCAAGAAGAAATGGTAGTGTGAAGGGTGCGATGGTAGTAGCAAGGCTACCATTTCCCATCTCGCCGGGCATGTAAGGGGAGGAAGCGACATTGAGCCTGGCCGTGATGAACTACAACCGAGCGTACCCGAGGGTAACAGTCATCCACCGACAGAGAGAGAATATGCAAGGACACCACTCTAGTTGCTTGGCAACCGCTTCCCATATTGCCAAGCATGTGAGGGGACGAAGCGAGGCCACACCTTGCGCTGAGCTCCAGAGTCTCCTTCAAAGGCGATTTGTCAGCTTTGCAGAAGGGTCAGCGCATTTCACCACAGCTTCGGAAGATTTTCCCCATCGTAGATAGTGCTGGGGTGATCTAGACTGGAGGGAAAGAGAAAACAATCGCATTGGTTGCTGCACTTCTCACTTAGTTCTTTCTCGGTGATCTAATGTTTTACTGAACAAACATTACAGTAATTTCCTTGAAATTACAAAATAAAATAAATAACTGCAAAATCGCAAATTAAGTGTGTAATGAGTTATCATTTTCCTTCATGTTTGATTACAGCTTTCACCGCGGAAACAAGATTCTATAGAATCGAAGGATAATGATTTGCTGGTTTATCATTGGTTAATTATGTTGAAGTTTAAGGCCGTCCATTGTTTGTTTCAAGTGTAATATGGTGTTTTGTATAGTTCCAGTGTGTGTCAATAGCACTGTATATTAAAATTAGTATTTTTCTTGGCCAAGTTGTTTTGTGTTCATGGCAATTTAAATTTGGCGAAAGTACTTTTCGAGAAAAGTATCGGTCTGGAGTATCATGAGAAAGTTTTGTTCAACTTATCAGTACTGGTTTCAAGTATTGAGAAAATACGGCATTGACACATCCTTAACAAATACTGTGCAAATGTTTGGTGCACAATTATTAGTCGACCAAAAAAATATATACATCTGTGTTGTATCTACGTATTTACTTCTGTAATACCACTAACATTTTGGAAAAAAAATTGGTCCATTTATAAATAATTAAAGGTATGTTTGGCGTGTTTCTGCCTGTGAATGGTCGCTTTAGCTGTTTGGGTTGATATATAACATTATACGTACGCTAATTGTTTGGGCCAGGTGTCCATTTGAACTCGTTTAAATTTTCTGCCATCCCTACCAAAAATTTACCACAGAAACCAACAAAACACAACAGAAAATTTTTGTTGGTTTTCTGTGTCTAAGTTGTTGGTTTTTTTTGTAACTTCTGTTGTATTTAATATGGGATTTGGCCTCTTTCCGTTGGGTTCTGTTGGGTTGCTGTCTGTTTTTCTTTATTGTAACCTAATGGTTTACATTGGTTTTTATTGTGTTATGATGGTTTCTATTACACAAAGTCTGTTGGGTTTTGTTGTATTCTAGTGGTTTCCATTGTGTTTTGTTGATTTCTATTGTGCTGTGGCCAGTTGGTGTCTGCTGTATTTTTAGAGGTTTTTATTGGTTTCTGTTGCGTTTTGTTGGTTTATATTGTGATAAACCCAGTTGGTTTCTGTTGTATTCTTGTGGTTCCCATTGATTTCTGTTTTTTTTGTTTCTATTGTGCTGTAGCCAGTTAGTTTATGTTGTGTTATAGTGTTTTAGATTGGTTTCTCTCATTTTTTGATGGTTTCTATTGTGCTGTAGTCAATTGGTTCATGGTGTATTCTAGTGTTTTACTTCGGTTTCAGTTGTGTTTTGTTAGTTTCTATTGTGTTGTAACCAGTTGATTTCTGTTGTATTCCAGAGTTTTACACGTTGGTTTCTGTTGTGTTTTGTTGGTTGCTATTGTGTTATAGCCAATTGGATTCTGTTTTATTCTCGTGTTTTACATCGGTTCCTGTTGTGTTTAGTTGGTTTCTATTGTGTTGTAGCCAGTTGGTTTCTGTTGTATTTCTAGTGATTTCCGTTGGTTTCTGTTGTATTTTATTGGTTTCTGTTGCATTACATTCTGTTGTATTTTGATGTAGTCCAAATAATTATATTGGTTACTGTTGTATTTTGTTAGTTTCTGTCTTATTTCATTCTGTTGTACTCTGATGTAGTCTCAATAGTTTCTATTTTTGTCTGTTGTATTTTGTGGTTTTATGTTGTATTTCTAGTGGTTTCCATTGGTTTATGTTGTATTTTGTTGGTTTGTGTCACATTTCATTTTGTTGTATTCTTAAGCAGTCTTAGTCATTCCTATTGGTTTCTGATGTGTTTAGTGAATTTCTTTAGTATTTCTAGTTGTTTTGATTTGTTTCTGTTGATGCGAGACGAGTACTGATACATATATACATATAAACAAGAATTCGCCTCATCTTCACATGTCAAACACGTCACCCCAGGCGGGGTTTGAACCATGAACGACCAGCTACCAAAGCCTACCAGCACATCCCTAGGCACAGGGGACCCACGGACACATAAGCCAAGATCGTTTTCGCTTTTATGTCAGACGTCATTCCAACCCCCCATGTGTGATAGAAGCTAGCTAAGCGGCCCAGCGCTTCGCCTGAGCTTGCACATCAGTCGCAACCCCGCATAGCAGGGAAGTCTGCTTCCGCCATGGCCTAAGAGATGGCACCAGAGTATGGCTCCACCTACAGACAGACAGAGAGAGACAGAGAGAGAGAGAGAGAGAGAGAGAGAGAGAGGAGCTACCCCCGCCACCCCCAAGAGCAGGTGGCTATATGTCCCTGCACCACCGCAGAATGGCAGTTCCATTCTCCACAGCTCGCTCCATTACCTCCTGTGCTGGAGCTCTCTGCAGACACAGACATCCTCGCGTAGGACCACCATTGCCTACCAGACATCTTGGAGACCTTCACCAGCAACCCTCGGAGAAGTCTTCATCCCCTTTAACACTCACTACCCTTCTGGTAGTGACACCCGAATCCCTTCTGGACAACAGAATCGAGTTAGTTAGGGTCAGTTAGTATTATAGCTACCTAGCTGCATCTGCTCCTGTCTAGTTTAGACCCAGGTCGCCTTCACTTGGTATTATCGTAGTCTACTTCCGTTACAGTTTCTTGTTGGTCAGGAGTTAGTGTCTATTCCTCACAGGAATAAACACTTCTTTCTATCTAACCTCCGAGTACTTATTTCTAGGGTGGCTGTGACTTAAAACCCAGTAGACATCAGCCCACCATGGAAAAGCAAGGGAGCGCGTCATTACAACCCATTTGCCGAACCTAGAGTAGGACTGCGGGTTCCCTTAACCGGGTGTATGTACATCTCAGACATACCCATTAGACGGCCACCCTTACTGTGAAGCAGGTACGCCAAGGTACCTGGTGCACAAGTACGGTAGAGCCACCACCACTAGGAACTCGATCCACAAGGCAGATAGTCAGCCAGCCCAGTCAATTCACTGCATTCACCGTGCTGCCAGTGTCGCCGGAAGGAGTGATAAGACTGGTTCTGGAGGTCTGACCCCCTTTTGTCCACACCCAGGTCTATGTCAGACATCTAGGGTAACCCACCGCTCTAACTACCGCACTGTTTGGAGTAATCGGGCAAGACTCTGGTTGGCTTGACCACGACTGGCTTTACACCGAGCTAGGGATCCTTGTCGCCTGCTCTTCCTTAGCGTGACCGACTTTAGTACCTTCCTTTATGCCATACACCCATAGGAGTGGTGCAAAGTGGCGAGCTAGGAAGGCAGCTACTGCCTCCGAGTCCAACTTGAGCTGTAACCTATCACCAACTGCCCTCTGCAGTACAACCCCCCCCGGGAACGAGCTCAAGCTGGCCGAAAATTGGAGATGCCTCACCTCCCAGTCCATCCAAGCTCCCTATTTCAACCACCCTACAAGACCGCCGGCGAGTCGCATCGAAAGTTGTCGTCGACTTCCGCCAGGGACTCTACGTACCACTGGCTATATCGAACCCGTGTTTCCAACCCAGCAGTACCAGCAGCCCTCCGCGGGCTCCCATCCAGTACCGGCAGCCGCAGCACCACCTTCGCCCAAGGACAGGGCATGAGTTCCAGTCAGTACTAGCAGCAACAGTGGCCGAGTAAGGAGCTACCCCGGGCTACGCCCACTCCAGGTAAACCAATGGCTATGTGTAAACCAGTGTTGCGGAGGACAGTTAAGCCCACACAAGACTTTGTGCCTCGCCGCCAAGCCACGCGCCCCAGTTTATATACCGGCCAGGGGTCCAGTTGGCAGCCAGTAAAGTCGAACCCAATAGATAGCCTGAGTCTCTGACTGACACAGTAAAACTTTGCCCGACGTCACACATCACTGTTGTATTTTGTTTGTTTGTGTAGCATTTTATTCGGCTGTGTTCTGATATAGTCCCAGTAATTGCTATTGGTTTCTGTTGTGTTCCCTTGTAGCCCAGTCATATTAGGTAAAAAAAGGGGTCAACCTCGGAATGAAAGATAATAAGCTGTAAATTGGTATAAGCCTATGTTTTGTCGTTCTTAATGTTGTCTCAAAAGTCACCAATGTTATCGTGTCCGCGTCTTAAGATATTGAAGGTCAAAGGTAATAAAAATCGGGTTTTCGCGAATATCTCGCTTTTTATTGCTTAAATAAGATTNTATTGGTTTGTGAAGTAATAGCGCTGCCCATAGTTTCTGTTGGGTTTTATTTGTTTATGTTGTGTTTATTGGTTTTTATTGTATTCGGGAAAACACTAGAAATACAACATAAAATCACAGAACACAACATAAACTAAGGTAAAACAATACAATTTTTATCAGAAACCAACAGGGCGAAACAATAAAAACTAACAGAGCACAACAGAAAGCCATTGAAATATCAGGAAATNAACATTATTCGAAAATGGACTGCGTATCTTGTTGGCATTATATAATGCTCCAAAATCTGAGGACAACATTGATCATTTCCGCTACACGCAATTCATCAAATTANATGCAATATAAACCTACAAAATATAGATTAACCCAATGGAGATCACAGGTAAGACAACACAAATCTACAGATACAGCACCATAGAACAAACAAAAAAAGAAAGCAATTTAAACAATAAGAATACAATAGTTTCTAACAAAATATAGCATAACACAAACTAATGGAAACCACTAAAATACAACTGAATATAATGGCCACCAACAATCCATGAAAACACAAAAAAAAAAAAAAAAATCAAATTAAGCAATTTTAATACAAAATAATGCAAAAACTGGCACAACAGAAACCAGTGGAATCCACTAGAATATAACAGAAAACATCATGCAACAGCACAACAAAACCTAAATGGAAACCACTAGAATACAACATATAACAAATGGCCTCAGTACAAAAGAAACTAATGGAAACCACTAAAATACAACAGAAATCAACATATTAATTTACAACAGAAACCAACCTAATCCACTAGAAGTTGTACCCCAGTAGAAAACAGTTAAAACCAATGGTTCCAGTGTTTCCTGACAACAGGGACCAACAGAAACCACCGAAACGTTCTCTCTCCCCTAAATTTGTATACAACAGAAACCACTGGAATCCAATAAAAGCTATTGTCACCAATGGAAAACAATGGAAACCACCAAAAATACATTGGAATGATAATTCCACACAACAGAAACCACTTAAATTTCTATTGGTTTTTGTTGGTTTCTGATGTAAATTTCTGGTAGGGACGTCTTGGCAACACTGTCGATAGTGGCGCCATTAGCACTGGAGTGGCTCTGTATGAATGTACAAGACCAGTTCGGCTTTGTTCTCATATCGGTAAGTCGCAGCTTGCAATGTTTTCGCTAAAACACAGTCCACTTTATTCTTGAGCACTGGCATTTTGGACATCCTCACCCGATTTTCACCGGTGTGTGTGGTCAATATTTGTTTAGTTAATTGTAGGCTTNGTGTGTGGTCAATATTTGTTTAGTTAATTGTAGGCTTGTGCATCGGTTGCGTTTTTGCTTCGCTTAGTGAACACATGTGTGACGGAAAAGTGTGGTTACTGACCGCGAACTTTTCCAATTCGCACCTCGGGCTGTTTGGTGTGAATCACATGATTTCATCGACCTTTTACAGTTAAGAAGATTTGTGGGACAATCACCTGTTTTCNAGCTGTTTGGTGTGAATCACATGATTTCATCGACCTTTTACAGTTAAGAAGATTTGTGGGACAATCACCTGTTTTCGTTAGGTTCTGTCTGTTCCCACCGGGTTTCTTTAATCCCCTTCTGCACTACATATGTGGAACATGCAGCTCATGTATTGTGATTTTCTGTTTGTGAACATGTTATTGTGCATCTCGGCAAGTTGAATTGTGAGTAATGCTCAAGCAGCAATATTGCATCTGCGATTAACCGAAGGACTCCTCAAGCACACACTCGACTTTGTCAAGTGTGTTGGTANCAAGCAGCAATATTGCATCTGCGATTAACCGAAGGACTCCTCAAGCACACACTCGACTTTGTCAAGTGTGTTGGTATAGTCTCCCATAAGAATATTATATTCCATGCAACTGTGTGAGATTTGCCAGAAATAAAATGCCACTTTGAAACAGATAACGTTACTGTAGAA
Organism: Clitarchus hookeri; assembly: GCA_002778355.1. Lineage (NCBI taxonomy): Eukaryota > Metazoa > Arthropoda > Insecta > Phasmatodea > Phasmatidae > Clitarchus > Clitarchus hookeri. The sequence continues at coordinate 58,426 of NQII01003235.1, read as the reverse complement.
ATGGCAGTGGATGAACTAACAGGCATGGACACGCAGCTTACATGCTGAACTTTGAAGATCAGTACTACAATATTATAGAAATGGTAGAATCTCTTGCGAGCAAGTTGGATGCTGCACAGGTAGCAGCTACCAGCACATAGAAGATAATGTATCAATTCCCGAGATCTTGCTATAGTTCAGTGGAAGTGTAAAATGTGAGTGAATTTCTCGAAATTGTTCTGCGCACTTGCAGCTGATCACCCCGACCAAACTCTAGTTGAAAGGTTGTCTTACTTAAAGATGCCACGTAGTGGTGAACCATTAACTATAATCCACAGATTGCCTATATCTGACGAAAATTTTGACGTTGTGCAGAAGTTACTTTCGGTAAAATATTCAAACCAAAGATAGTTTCTTTGCATATGGAAAATCTGCTGTAGACCCACAGTATCCTCTGAATTACCCACCTCGCTGCGACAGATGCTGACAGTTTTAGTGGAGAATGTGGNTGCTGTAGACCCACAGTATCCTCTGAATTACCCACCTCGCTGCGACAGATGCTGACAGTTTTAGTGGAGAATGTGGCAGCACTGGCAGCCCTGAAAGTTCCTGTGCAACACTGGCACTTAATCCTGCTGCCTATCCTTTGCAGGAAACTGGATGCTCCACTCCAAAAACAGTGAGAAATGATCTCGACAGACACTGAGCTCCCTGCTTGCAAGTCCTTTGTGCCGTTCTTAGAAAACATTGTCGTGCTATGGGAACAGTTGTATCAATATCTAGGCCAGCACGTCAAAGACCAAATCTGCATGGTTTCAGCTGATTGTAAATTGGGTAAAGGTATTCATTCATTGAATGTCTTTATGGTGAAACCTATCCCTTCATGCAGACATTCTACATTTGCTGTACAAATGTCCCCAGTTTCAACAGAAGCCACATAAGGAATGATTTACACTTGTTAAGGAACTCAAACTANTTTGCTGTACAAATGTCCCCAGTTTCAACAGAAGCCACATAAGGAATGATTTACACTTGTTAAGGAACTCAAACTATGTTTGAACTGTTTGCAGCCCTCACACTAGTGTAAAAACTGTTCCTCAGCAGTCTCATGTCGTCACTGAAAGTCACTGCATCACTCACTGCTGCACTTCCCGGAACCATCCATTCAAGAGGAAGTCATCTCAGATGGATCGTAACAATCCGTAGAGGCACCAGATAGCAACTCGAGTGGTGGTACAAGTTACAATGTGACTGTGTGCTCATTTTCAAGGACTACCCGGTAGTGCTGAGGTTATGCTGTAAACTGCTGTAATTGATTTGAAAGTTGTTGGGGGTTCTACCAACCCAACAGTATGTTACTGGATTCTGGTAGTAAAGCCATTTTCGTCTCTTAAATATGCATATCTCGCTTGGGTATCCCTCAGAGGAAGAAAGCTCAACCATTTCAAGGGGCCTCTGACACCTTGTGTGTCACACCAATATATGCTTTGGTATTACATAACATGACACCTCCCATCTGCACATGTGGACCTCCAAGCCGGGAGCCATCTTTCCCATTTTCAGTTGGCAGACCCAGTTGTTGTCACTGCAGAAGCAATTGACATGCCGCTGGGTGCAGAACTTTTTCCGTACCTATTGAAAGGAAGCAGGTGTGAAGAGCCATCTGGTACTACAGTACTTGTGGAAATGCAGTTCNCTGACACCTTGTGTGTCACACCAATATATGCTTTGGTATTACATAACATGACACCTCCCATCTGCACATGTGGACCCCCAAGCCGGGAGCCATCTTGCCCATTTTCAGTTGGCAGACTCAGTTATTGTTACTGCAGAAGCAATTGACGTGCCGCTGGGTGCAGAGCTTTTTCCGTACCTATTGAAAGGAAGCAGGTGTGAAGAGCCATCTGGTACTACAGTACTTGTGGAAATGCAGTTCGGCTGGATCGTGATGGGAAAGGTCAATAGCAGTTTGCCTCATACACAGTCATCACACATTTCTTCATTCTTTGTGGCTTCCAGTTTAACCCCATTTCTGGACGCTGTTGTGAAATTACTTCTGATAAACCGACACCACCATCAGACAATCTCCTCTGTAAAAAGTTGTTTGCAGAAGGCCATGTTCATGACGAGAATGGTTGTTACTGTGTCGTACTTCCCTTCAACGGTCCTGAGCCTGACGTAGGAGACTCCTACTCCACTGTACTTTGTCGTTTCCACTCATTCAACCATCGTTTTAAATGCCAGCCAGATGTCAAGGCAAGTTATGTTTCATTTGTGCTAGATTATGTTAATTTGAGTCGTATGAGTAATGTGTGCATTTTTTTGGTACTCACTGTGTGTTTACCATTTTGTCACTTTAGGGAATAATTGTTTTTTTTTTTTGGAATCTAGTTTTCCCAATTTTTTTATTAAATATAAAAAAAGAAAAATATGTTGTTAAATCAAAGTTTTTTTCTAATACACAATATTTTATGTGAAATGATATGAAATGGTTTTTTGTATTTCACATGTGTTTGTACTCGTTACATTCATACTGCAAGAATGTGCTTCTGCTTAGAAAATTAAGCTGCAACAGCTGCTTCGCGAGGTAGGTTTTAGCTTCGTAAGTTCACCAGCAACTGTGCTGCTGTGCTGGAAGGTTACATCCTACTCTTTTTATGAAGATTAAAATGTCGAGTGTCTATGACTGCAATGGAACTCCAGCACAGAAGACGTTTTTCGTCATGATATTAAATCGAGACCCCTAGTTATGACAAAATGTGGAATACTTTCAGACATAGTTCGGGGTTTTCGCCCATTGGGATGGTTGTCACCACTGACACTCTTAGCCAAGTATTTGATACAACAGCTTGGGCTCGCAAGTATTGATTGGGACTACCCAGCTCCTCCTGAAATGTGAAACAATTTGAAATGAGTTATTATGCTGTTCTACCATAACTATTTCTAGATCACCCTTAGCAGTGCAGACTCCACTTTTAGGATGCATGGTTTCTCTGACAGCTCAGAGAAGGGGTATACGGATGTAGTGTATCTTAAACAAGTGTCTTGCTCGAGTGTGGTCATATCCACTTGCTGCTTGCCAAATTTACGGTGGCTCCTCCAAAGGGTAACACAACCTCGTCTTGAGCTCTGTGTTGATGTACCTTCTCCTGGTGTGGTGTTTGCACTTAGTGTTGGACAAATACTCATTGTGTTGTCTCTTGAAGGTCCGTGTGCTTGGACATACTCTTCAGTAGTACTGCCGTGGATTACGGCTTCACCACGCGTGGAAAACCTTTGTTGGCAACCTCATAAGTTTAATTCAGAAATGTGCCTCTTTAGATTGGTGGCATAATGTTCCGAGTGTACAGAACCCAGCAGATTGCGTATGTAGTGGCCTCATTCCTGTACAGATTCTCGAGCATCCCCTTTGGTGGTCAGGACATGCCTGGCTCTGTGAAGATAAGATGCATTGGCCACAGCGTACACTCCATTATTGTAGCCTCACTTGCAACGAAGAGCATCCAACTATTCTGCTGCAGGCCACCTTGACACAGTCCCCATTTCTAGATGTAATTGAAAGACAGCAGAAATTAAATAAAGCACTATGAATAATTACACTGTTTTGCAGATCTGAGCAGGCAGTTCATCCAGATGTGACACCTACCACAGGCCCAGTTCAGTTGGAGAAGATGCAAAAGGCCCTGAAATCCTAATCACGATCCTGCAAATATAGTTCGCTGAAGAGTCTGCTTGTATTGCCAGGCACCAACCTTGTCCTTCATCCATCCAGAAACTGGCTCCTTTTGTAGATTCTGAGGCATCGTGAGAACAGGTGGTCGACTGCAGAGAGCTGAAATGCAATTAGAGAAATACCCAATCCTTCTCCAAAAAATTGTCATGTTGCAGTGCTGCTGATTGATAAGCTCCCTTAAAGTTTTCGTACCAAGCTTCCTAGATGCTGCAGTGATTGCTTCAAGGAGAATTTTGTGTATTTGGTGCCATGAACCTGATTCGTCGCTGTCTTCATAAACGTATACGTTNTGGTGCCATGAACCTGATTCGTCGCTGTCTTCATAAACGTATACGTTGCTTTCGTACCCATCCCAACCCCCTCACTACTATCATGGGATGTCTTCCACCTGAAGGGGTGTGCCAGGCCAAGCCGTTTATGCAAATGAGTTGATTACAGAAGCCCCTTCTCCATCACTACGGCTAAATTCAGAAAGCCCAGTGTGCTTTGTCGGTGCCAAATATTGAAAATTAGTGTAGTGTGAAGAAAAACATGTGAGGCAATGTAGAGAGAGTTTAGCAGTGTAACACACACAAGAATTCTAAAAAACTCAATAACTGTAGACAGGAATAGCTCTAAGAAAAAGCAATGTTCCACTGAAAGCAAGGTACAGCAGACACATTTAAGAAAAATGTGCAATATTTCATTTGTACTCTTGTCACCAAAATTCGCAAATAAGAATTTAAGATTTGAAACTGTGTGTAAAACAACGTTAACCATAACATTATTTGTGACATAATAGGGCGAACTCAGTTTTCAATCAAAATTCAATTCGTGGCCTCGGCAAAACTAGCCCCTCTCGTGAATGGGAATACGTTGGCTTTAGGACTGGCAAATTAAATACCAACTTTAAAAAAACGACTCAAAAATGTCTCTTCTACAGACTAGCTCGGGGTTCAGCTGAAAATGTATGCCAGGGTGTCAGTGGTTTAAAACTAGTA
>NQII01003235.1:23603-50596 GCA_002778355.1 Clitarchus hookeri | reverse complement strand
AGAAAAATGACACGAACGTTGACTGTACTGTAAAAATTAAAATATGTACCCGAGGCTCAGGAATTTGGAAAGAAAAATTATGTAGTGGTGCCGTATTTTGTTTCCAGAAGGTCCAAATTGTAATTGTTTTTGTATGCGAAAAAACTTAAACTGCTATAGTTGGAAGATAGTAGAATTTCGACTTCATGTAGCGCAGGTTTCGTTAATTATTTCTGTAAGCCCATTTTCCTTAGGCGAGTCGCCGAGCTTTGTGAGATAACTTACTGGGTTAACTTTCGCAACGATTCTGTGTTGTTTATCATAAGTGCGTAACTTCCTTCCTTTATGAACGCATCACAACTGAAGATACTATTATCATGCGAGGGATTTCTGTGATTTTTTCTCGCGTGTTTGAACAACGAACCCCAGTGTGACATTTAAGTTGATATCTGGTATCAACTTAAATGTCGNGATTTTTTCTCGCGTGTTTGAACAACGAACCCCAGTGTGACATTTAAGTTGATATCTGGTATCAACTTAAATGTCGCACAGAGGTACGTGTTGCAATTTTCTCAACGCAACGACATTTGAAAAATATTTACGAACGTTGAGGTTTACTTTGTTCGGGCCAATGTCCATTCACTCCGCGAACTGTAATTCGGTTACGGACCACAGTGACGCGAGTTGTGTTTGTTATTATTGACTGAGGTGGCATAATTGTCGATAGCAGTTTTTCATCGCACTTACATCACCGTTCTCACAAGTGTAAACAGCGTTGGTGCTTGCGTCATTCGGTCGCAGTCCGCAGCTCAAACAAAGAACCGTGCCAGACCTTCAACAACATATTTTGTGGTCAACACGAGAAAGTCACGTTCCAGTTTTTAAGAACTATAAGCCCGGATAAGTAAAATCCGCCAACGAAATAACGTATACTGAAAGTCAGATAATAAGCTACTACCGAATGGCGAATCAAGAAAATGCACTTAACATTTTCGGCCGTCAGTGAGAATCAGATTAAAATATTTGAAATTCAGCCGTAATATTAATTAGTTATCGGATACTGATTATCAGTGGAACTATTTTCACTGACTTGGCTCTATTTTCACAATTTAAAGTTAATAGTGCAGTGTAGATTACCGTGCCGAAACCTTCATAAAGTTTAACGTTATGATATAATGGTGTGCTGTTATCTGGAATCCGAAACAATCGCACCGAGCAGTATTTCTTCGTGCGGCGACGATGGGGGGACATGGCGTCACGGTGACAGATAGGAAAGACGTAAGTCGCGTTGTCGGGGCAGTGGCGTGTGTTATTGTCGGAGACAAGCATGGCTCCGCAAAGGTCACGGTGTCAGTTCGACGACCGTCTGGGTGGACGCGCTACCCACAAAGACCGCCAAGAAGTCTGGGTCCCGGTGTGAAGACGACGATGGAGGACAGTCCGCTGTAAAACCTACACATGACGCACCAAGGGACGGTCAGTAGGTCTCACGGAGGCTCTCTACGGCGACCGATCAACTGAGTTTTGGCTCGTGGCGGCATTAGTCGAAACTTGCGCGCTGCAGATGTGGAGAACAAACCCTGTGAATGACGTGTCGACGCAGTGAGCTGTGAAACAGGCGCGATCCAGAGCTGTCCAGGAGACTTTGGGGGTTTGGACAATGCTGTTTTGGGGCCCCTATTTGACGTGACACTACACACTTCTACATTACTTACAATTTTTATTTTACGTTACCAGTAGAAAACATATAGCTTGGAAACATGTGTACCATTTTCTGTCAAGCTAATATATAGTATTCTAGTGTTTTATAAAATAGATAGCATCTTGTTCACATTAACCTGTCGCAAAAAAACAACGTACATATTTGCATCGCCAATAAGTTTTTGATAAAAGTTTGATTAAATTTCAAATTTTATCAATGTTTATTATTAAAGAATATTCTACAAGGAAAATCGACCACAACTGGTGGACTTGTAGTACACGGTTTCAAATCCGGCATTTTCTATAACTAGCCCCTAACACTCATGGTCCTTAGTAGTATAGATTTGGTTCAGCATGTTCCATTTTTCATATAGTTATACATTTATCTTAACAATTATTACTTAAACTGTTCTTAACAAACAATTAAAAAAATTAAATTCAATAATATAAAATTAAACAATTTGTATGGCTAATAAAAATATATATTTACAACATTAATTTAAAAATTACATTTCGCCAATGAATTTAAACAAATATATTTAAAACCTACATTTAAAAGTTACAAAACAAGTTATAAATTAAATTAAAAAAATTAATTTGTTAATACATTTTTACACATTTAAATTTAGCGATATATACTCATAAAACTTAAAAATTTAAATAAAATTATTAAATTCAAATTTGTAAATTAAAAATTGTTTTAATTAAAAATTATAGGAAAATGTTTTAGTTATATCGAAATAGGTTTATGCTACACCACATTTATACTACTAATAAACATTTTCAAGTAAAAATTATGATATTTTTCTTGAACAAGCCCAATTTAGAAAATAAAAATAATTTAATAATAATTTACTGATTAAAATTGTCTTAATCGTATAATCCATATTTACTTGTATTAACATTTTCATTATTTATATATAATGAAAATGTTAATACAAGTAAAGATGGATTATACGATATATATACACATACCGTTTTATTCCAAATAAAGAAATATAGCTTTAATGAGCTCTAATTAATTGATTTATACATAGATTATAGTCATTAAATATATTACTTTTTAAGAAATATAATAAACAATTTGTACACATAAAACCATATTGTAAACCGTTTGGTAATTGTGCAAATTTCTCATAAATAATTCCTCGTTGTTTCTCTTGGAAATTTAATCCATAGCATTTGATATCCTTAAATAATATTAAACCTTAAATAACAACCAAATACAATATGTTACTAAAATTCACTGACATACTCAGGGAGGTGATTCGTAACGGAAATACAAGAAGAAAATATATGCACAATTTTTTCCCTAAAGTGATTACTAGGGGAGCAATGATCACCAAAAAATCGAATTTTTTAAATGATTTCCGTTGCAGATATCAGAAATTTCTTGTGATTAAGCAACAAATCGGTGAATAGTGTTTTGTAGAACGGAGATATTACACCTGTGAAAATGTTGTGGGGAATATCATCCTTCTTCATCCGGAAAATAGGAGTTGCCACCCTGTGTTTTATTACGAATCTGATAAAGGGGGAAAACATTACCCACCACTTATGGAAAAAATTATACATACATTTTCGTCTTATATTTACGGCAGGAATCACCTCTCGGAGTTTGTCGGTGAGTTTTTTGTAACCCCTTATATGTTAATTAATCTATTATCATAATTATTTCTCCTGAATGTCTTTGATAAACATGCTGACTGTTAAAATTTCTGGGCATATACGTTAGCCAACCTATTATTGAAAATTTTTTTATTATTGAATATAAAATATTTTAGATATTTATCCAAACATATTAATTATATAATATATACCATTTACTATATATTATAAGAAAATCATTTTTGTTTTTCTTAACACAAATATCTGGGGAATTATTATAGTTCAGAGGTCGTGAGTAGGACCCCTGGAAAATTATTTGATAATGGTTTTTCATATATACTTTGTATATTTTCAAAATCAATTTGATTTTGTTTAAAATTAATATAATTATATATTGGATACACGATATAAGTTGTAAATCTAAAGAAAGAATAATTTAGTCAACCAAAATAGATGCCAAACTAATTTTATTTTCTAGTGCTTGATCATCTTTAATATACCATTGTTAATTTTTATTAATATTTGCCTTCATTATTTTTTTCGATTTATATGTATAGTAATAAAACAACAATCTTTATCCCAACACTTAAACAATTTATTCAAATTTATCATACATCTTCACCAACATAATCATTATAAATATGTTTTAAATTTATATAATATTGTCTAAAAATACATGTTAAATTTTTATTAACTCCTAATAATTATTTTGGCAATTTCGAATAATTTTAAGCTAAATAAAAAAAATCAATATTTTTATGTCTTCCTCGAATAAAGTATTCACTAATTGTATTTTGGTAATCTAAAATTACATCGTCGACTATAAATAAACAACTATTTCTACATTCACATAAAGAAATAATTTCGTCAAGATTATTATTAAAATATCCCTGTTTACTTTTATTTTTTGTTGTTCTTTTATGGAATAACATATTTTTGTTGATCTAAACTTTCTAAAACAACGCATAATTTATTAAAATCTAACCAAGGAGTTTTGTAGACCAAATCGATGTTAAGAGGATTAGTTATCCACAATTTCCTGAACCAACTATTTTATTGCTGGTAAAAGTTCACCAATCGTGTTATGTTTTTTCTTCATTTCGCCTCACCTTGATTAAAAAAAAACCTTTGCTATATATGTTAATATGTTTACATTTTCAATACAATATATTTATTACTGTAGAGCGATAATGCTGTTTTAATTAATTCAACTGTATATTATTTTTAATCTTTTGAAACCATTTTCTTAAACATTTTCGGTTGTTGTGTCACTAGTCATTAAACAATTATTAAATATTAAAATTTTTATGTTTTACATATTAGATTTCTTAATTCCTTTACAAACTCTCTTTTCTTTGATATATCCAAAAGTATAAACTTTTTAATCTAAGTCCAGTAAATTCTCAGATTGGTTTTCCTAAATATTCATATTACATTTTCCTGTGAATTTCTTATTAACTTGTGGCATCCAATCAATTCAATATTCAGATGTATCAACATATTCAACAACAGTAGTATAAAATAGTTCCTTCAGGGACAGGATTCTAGGAGAAGGAGCCAGGATCCACCAGCCATGACGTCACAGGCAGAGGTCGTGGCCAGTGGCCAGTGGCCTGGGACGGTCATGTTATCGACAAAATACCCTATTTCTTCTTCAAAAATTAACTTCATAAATAAATTATTTTACCCAAAAATCACCTTTTTCAAAAAAAAAAAAAAGAACAATACCATGATTGAGTCTTCAAATGAGCAAAGCATATTCGAGTCTCTGCCACACGAGAGCCTAAAAGTCCTCCGAGGAGCAAGGGGAATCAAGGCTCTTAGTGGAATGAGCCACTTAATCTTCAGAGCCGGTAAACAAGGACTCGAGGCTCTGTGCCAGGTCCAGCGGATCGGGAGAATCAACGGAAATGGTTCCCTCACCCAACCACCATCCTGCACCTACTACATCCTCAGTCCACTACCTCGATGCCTCCTACCACTCACCAAACCCCACATCATGCTCACACCACCCCGTCTCCACCCTGAACCCTACTCATAAAACATCGTCGCAAAAATAAAAAAATTAAATGGTAAAAATTGAGGAAGATATCACATTACCCCACCCTCCCCAATCACTTTAACCAATGCCCCCACCCCTGCCCACCTTCCCAATTATAAACAAATCGAGAAAAATCACAAAAATAGAAACAATTCTAAAAATCGAGGAACGTATAATGTTATCTCCGCCTCCCACATTTCACTCCACCACCAAAACAACATCCCCACCTCTCACCACCACCCACCCAACCATAAAAGTTTAGAAAAATTGCAAAAAAAATTAAAATTTTGTAACAATTCAGGAACATGTAACATTACCCCATATCTGGCTCCCCCACAAACCCTAACCACCATGCCCAATTATCACCAAGCCCCTCATTGTCATGGAAAATAAAGGAAAATCACACAAATCGAAAGAAATTCTAAAAATTGAGGATAAACATTACATTGATGACTTCGACCACCATGTTGGATTTGAGTTACCTTGATATTAACCCCAATAACCTTAAACACAAAAATAAAATAAAAATGTAATAAATCGAATAAATTCATAAAAATTTAGAAACCTACTACAATACTGACTCCAACCCTTGAGTTGGATGTTAGGTGTCGTTGATCTTGACCCAATGACATTAAACTAAAAAAATAGACAAAAGGATTCTAAAAAATTGAAACAAATCGTAAAAATCAAGGAACATATTATGCCACTGACTCCGACCCCCCTGTTGGAATTGGTGACCTTAACCTTGACCCCAGTAACTTTTAACTTAAAAATATAAAAAACCACAGCCATGTACAAAAATATTGAAAAACTCAGAGGGAAAAAATATATGCCTAATGGAAAAAAAATTTGGATTTGTGTGACCAAGTAGGTTCAATTCTCGTAAAGATGGCAGGGTACACCCACACCATGGAACGACGATCAGCAGATGACTGAACTCTGGCCTCTATATTTCATTGGCTATATAGCCAATTAATCTTCCGATCAACAAAGCGAATGATTGAATTTACATAACACATACCCCTTCACCACCCCATGCAATAAATCACATCTCTCAGTTGCTCCACATCCCTTGCAATTTACTCACATTAGCTAGAACCCCTCAACATCCAGACATGCCAGCAACCCAACATCCGAATCTCCACATCCATCAATAACTCGCCTTAGGTCCCCCCTCACAATCGACCCTCTCCATAAAGAAACCAGACAACTCTCCACCCACCCCTTACTTCCCGAACCCCTGCCAGTTCCTGAAAAGACTGAGTACTGCTTCTAGCAAAAATTCTGCACAAGATCTTACTGATGCTCCCTGACCGGTTGTCAATCGAGAAAGTTTATGCCTGGACTGACTCAACTGTGGCTCTTTATTTGATCTCGTCCTCACCCAATTGCTGAAAACCTTTTTTGCCAATGGGGGTACCCAGATCCAGGCCATCGTTTCTGAGGTCCTTTGGAATTATGTACCTTCCAATCAAAATGCAGCTGACAGTGCCTCACATTACTTAGTTCCGCTATACCTGATTGAACATTATCTGTGGTGGTCAAGACCACTGTGGTTGCAACAGCCAACAGAGCAGTCGCCTCCCCCACCTTCTGTCGAGCTGATAACAGAAGAAGATCAGAAGACCATGGGGCTTCATGCAACTACTCAAGACAGTCTGTTCACTGATTTGCTTAAAAGGTATTTAAGATTAAAGAAATTGTAGCGAATCACTGCCTGGTGCATAATATTTGGACAGAACTGTCGCTCAGATCAAAACTCTGTTGGACCTTTCACCCGAGTGGAAGTGTCAAAGGCCCTGATGGTACTGATCAGATCTACTCAAAAAGCTTCCTTTGGAGATTCACTTGGCAGATAAATTCGCCACGAAATGTGTTTCCTCTCATTTCAGAAACTGCCTTTATTTAAAAACATGTTCTTCTCAGGGCGGGGGTCGATTGCATCAGCCTGACTTGTCATTTCGGGAGAAACATACTGTTCTTCTCTCAAAGATCTGTCGCCTTGCTGAATTGTTGATATACCAAATTTATCATGAATTCTTACATCCTGGACCACGCACCTTCCAGTCCTTGCTTTCGGAAGTTTTCTGGATCATTAGCACTTACAACTTAATATGATACAGACTCCACAGGCATATGAAATGTTTCAGAGCACAACCCTAAACTGTCACACCAATGATGGCTAGCATACCTGCCAGCACGGGTCATGAGGCCATACCTTTCATACACACTGGAGTTGATTATGGAGGCCCCATATCAATCGCCATGGCCAGACTTAGAAAACTCCGTGTGTCACAAGCATATACCCGCTTGTTTGTTTGTTTCACCACAAAGGCAGTTCACCTTGAACTTGCATAGGATATTTCCCCATCAGCCTTTCTAGTTGCCTTTCGTAGGTTTGTCTCACAGCAAGGACATTGTGCCCACCTTAATAGTGATTGTAGCACCGATTTTCAAGGAGCTAGCCATCACTTGTCACAGGTACAGGCATTCCTAACCCATTCTGAAACTACAATAGTTTGCATATCAGTTAGCAGACATTACGGTGTCATGGCACTGCAAAAATCCCTCTGCCCTTCTCTTTGGTGGTCTTTGGGCGGCTGACATTAAGTCCACTAAGTCCCTGCTCATAAGGACAATTGGATCTCAGCTGCTCACCTATGAGGAGCTATACACTGTACTGACTCAGATGATTTCACTTCGAACTCTCGATCCCCAAGCTCTCTGTCCAGTGACCCAAACGATTTGGCAGCTCTCACTCCAAGATACTTTTAGACTCTGGGTCCCCCCTCAGATCCTCACTGAACAAGTTGTGTCACAGACTCCCATGAATAGACTTACTTGATGGATCTTACTACAAAAAAAAAAACACCAATCCTTATGGAAACTGTGGCATCTTCAGTACCTTAATCACCTCCAGCCCAAAGAGAATGGACCCAAAGGAAGGATAGCATCGAGGTAGGAAATTGATTGCTCATCAAGGACACAATCTCGCCCTCTTTATGCTGGCATTTGGGGAGAGTTGTGCAGACATGTCTGGTGATGATGTGGTGTGTGGTTAAGGTTCGCACTCAACAGGGGGTTGTCACCAGATATGTTGTGAAACTTTACCCACTCCCCTCTCAATGACATTGAAACTGGTATTTCATGGAATTGTGTAGGGGGGGGGGGAAGAGAATGTTGGGTAAACTGTACATAATGTTACACGACACCTAAGAATAATCATCGAGTTAGTGATGGATGGAAGTCTTAACAAAAATAAAAGAACTAAATTAGATTTTAATTTATTTACACAGATAATATTTACAGAATTACTCTTCCTATCTCCAGTGAATTAACTCATTCTCATCATTAATACACTTTCTGTCTGTCTGTTGTCCTCATCTGCAATGTCTTTCACTCACACATCCAGTTTAACAGACCAGCCTGCCAATATCACTATTCGCTGCGCTGATGCTCGCAGTTGCAGGTTTTCATCCAGCTAGTCATATCTCTCGCCGCTTGCTTGTTGTCTGTTGCAAAAAACTCCAGCCACTCATCCACTCCCTCCTGGCTCGAGGGACCTACACACTTTTATACTGGCTGGCCTTGACCTGCAAAGTTAGATGCACCATGAGTCACAGTTAGAGAAACTATGGCAGCAATCCACTAGAAAATTTTTTCAGATAAACACAGAAATTAAATCAGCTGAAGGTTAGGGGCACAAGCTGCAAAAGATTTATCGCAGGGCCACACATGGCGGCAAGACTGTTAAGCTGATATTAGTATTAACTGCCCGCTCTTGGGTTAAATGCTTGCCCTACACACATTTACACTCTCGCAAGGGAAGCCAAGCAGCGAGCGCACAACACTGCCCCCTCCTCAAGTCTGTTTGATCCGAACAGACACTGCAACATCCAGACCTTCATAGAGTGCCGGTCGGTCGACATGGACAACCTTCAGCTTCGCCTAGAGATTTGACAACAAATCTGAGATACCATATCATTGATCTTCAGAATCCTCTAGGGGCATTCCCAACATTTCTCTAGCTTCGGGCAGTTTCCGTTTTGCCTGTGGGGGTTGTAGAGACACACCAGTTGTCCTTGAAAAATCTTGCCCGACGTTCTCCTATCATACTGCTTCTTCATCCTCTCACTATTTATTCTGAGGCACTGTCGAGCAAAATCACGAATGCCAATTAGTCTATTGTGTAATTTGTTGGCAAAATCAGGCGCTGCAGTTTCCTCTTCTGTCAATCGGCCAAATGGCAGGTCACTAGGAACACATAGCTCTCTTCTAAAGAGCATTTTTTTTAACTGTGTTACCCTTGTGGACTCGTGAACTTCCGAGCGGTAAGCAAGGAGAAACAATGGCACCTTTGAATCACATTCCTTTTGGTTGTCTGCCACAAAAATTGACAGGTTTTGCTCAAGAGTGTGTTTAAGCCTCTCAAGCATTCCTTACGACTGAGGGCATAATGCTGTAATCGTAGTCTTTTTCATCCTTGGAATATTTTTTATCTCCTGGAACACCACAGCATCAAAATTTCTTCAATGATCGGAATGGAGTTCTAGTGGCATCCCAAACATCGAGAAGACCTGCTCTATGAGTGCATCGGCCACAGTAGTGCTTCCTGGTTTGGGAGGGGAATGACCTCAGGTCATTTAGTAAAGTAATCTTGGGTCACCAGGAGATACTGATTACCGCTTCTGAGAGACAAGGTATCAAGAATATCTACTGCCATCTTCTCGAATAGCTACAACATTGTATTTATGTAGGTGACCTTCATCGCAGTGCAGGTGTCACACATTAGGCAACAGTTTTCAAAATCCTCCCTACAATTAAGCCAGTAGAATCTCAGTCTAACTCTGTCAAGTGTCTTATTAACACCAAAGTGCCCACTGGCTGTTGCATTATGCAGTACCTTTAAGACTTCGGGAATTCTCATAAAGGTAGGGGTGGAAGTGTGAAATTGCCTTCACAATAGCCAGAAGTTCCCTGCATTTATCACAGCAATTTCTCTGAGGCTTATGCAATGACTTAATGAAGTATTATAGTGGTCTTTCCTTCCCATCCTGAACCTGCAATAACACAGCTCCAATGCATACATCACTAGCATCAGTGTCCAAAATGAACATGCCCTCATCTTTCGGGAAACCCAGGACTGACAGAGATATCAGAATTTTCTTTAGTTTACTAAAAGCATCTTCACACTCAGTGGTCCAATGTATTTACTTTTCGCCTGNAGAGATATCAGAATTTTCTTTAGTTTACTAAAAGCATCTTCACACTCAGTGGTCCAATGTATTTACTTTTCGCCTGAAACAGTTCACGTAGTGGCTTGGTGATCGTGGCATACCCAGGCACAAATTGACTATAATGTCAACATAATCCCAGATAACTCCGCACTTCAGTTTTGTCAGTTGGTGTTGGCCAATATCTTATTGCTTTGGTATTCTCGATGTCGAATCCTATTCTATAGGCCGACACTACATGTCCCAAGAAATGTATTTTCTTTTGGAAAAGGTGGCACTTCTTAGGAACTAGTTTCAAGTTGGTTGCGGCCAATGTCTGAAATACAGAGTATAAGAAAGACAGATGCTCTCAAATGCCCCCCTTTCACAACATAATCTAGGTAAACCTGACATATATCTAAATGCAGGGCTTTTTCCATTAGGTGCATGAAGGTGTCAAGGGCATTGCAAAGCCCAAAAAGGCATACTTTTAAACTACCAGCTTCCTTTCCCTTGGACCTAAATTCAGTCTTGTTTTGATCCTCGAGGGCCATCTCGCACTGCCAGTACCCACTCTTCATGTCCAAAGTAGAAAACCATTGTCAACATGCTAGGCTATTTAATGTGTCATATATCCTTGGAAGCGGATAATAGTCTTTCTTCGTCACTTTATTAATTTGGCGATAATTTACACAAACTTCATTGAGCCATCTTTCTTCTTAATAAGTACAACGGGTGACAATCATGGACTAACTGATGGTTCTATCAATCTAACTCCCTCGTTTCCTTCTGAATTCCCCCAACTGCCTCGTGCGAAGCTAGAAACAGTCGTCTTGGTGGTTGTTTTATGGGCTTGGCATCTCCTGTATCAATGCGATGGCAGGTCATGGTAGTCCTTCCAAGATCATTTGACTCACATGAGAAGGCATCCATATTTCTCTGCAATAATTCAGAGACAGCTTCCTTTGTTCACTAGTTAAGATTTCCTTTNCACATGAGAAGGCATCCATATTTCTCTGCAATAATTCAGAGACAGCTTCCTTTGTTCACTAGTTAAGATTTCCTTTTGTTGTTTCTAGTAGTTCAGTACTTCTGGTAGAGGACATTATATTTGTTCTACTCTAAAATGTTCTGGAATATTTTGAAGTATCTGTGTGAACTGCTTGCAAACACCTATCATGGCCCCTCCTCAAGTCGAGTGTTATTATCGGAGAAATTTATCATTCTAACGGGAAAACTGCCAGAATTAGGAGAGACCAAAGTCCTTGGTAAAACGATTTTACCTGGCATGATGCTAACTCTCTTTGCTGGCTTAATTTGACCCAAATGCCTGACAAATTGTTCTTGATATCTGTCTGTAAGGACAACTCCACTAGAAGCAGGCAGCACAGTGGATTGACAACATAGTACTGGGCAGGATTAACCCCTTCCGTTTAGTACGGTGTAACTGTGGTATTTCTCTGTACTGCCTATTCGCAGCATGTCAAGTTAAGTATCGATACAGCACCCCAGTCTACATAGTACATTAAGCCCAAAATACATTCATTCTCTATTTATGTTATGTTAATATCGTGCTCTATGCTAAGGTCTCCAAGCTTTGAGATTACATTCCTATTACCTCTCTCTGGTGTGNCACATGAGAAGGCATCCATATTTCTCTGCAATAATTCAGAGACAGCTTCCTTTGTTCACTAGTTAAGATTTCCTTTCGTTGTTTCTAGTAGTTCAGTACTTCTGGTAGAGGACATTATATTTGTTCTACTCTAAAATGTTCTGGAATATTTTGAAGTATCTGTGTGAACTGCTTGCAAACACCTATCATGGCCCCTCCTCAAGTCAGTGTTATTATCGGAGAAATTTATCATTCTAACGGGAAAACTGCCAGAATTAGGAGAGACCAAAGTCCTTGCTAAAACGATTTTACCTGGCATGATGCTAACTCTCTTTGCTGGCTTAATTTGACCCAAATGCCTGACAAATTGTTCTTGATATCTGTCTGTAAGGACAACTCCACTAGAAGCAGGCAGCACAGCGGATTGACAACATAGTACTGGGCAGCTAATTGGGGAAGGCAAATCATGCCACATTGACACCATAAACTCTGTACTGCCTATTCGCAGCATGCCAGGTTAAGTATCGATACAGCGCCCCAGTCTACATAGTACATTAAGCCCAAAATACATTCATTCTCTATTTACGTTATGTTAATATCGTGCTCTATGCTAAGGTCTCCAAGCTTTGAGATTACATTCCTATTACCTCTCTCTGGTGTGGTGTTGCCTTTTAATGTAGTCAAATAGCATAGTTCCATGCTGTCGTCTGGCGATCGCNGGTGTTGCCTTTTAATGTAGTCAAATAGCATAGTTCCATGCTGTCGTCTGGCGATCGCATGATAAGAGGGGAGGCCTGAGGATGTCTGGGCTTACTACTGTTATGGTTTCCCCAGTGTCGACGACCATCTGGCAAGGAACATCATTCAGACTCCCCTCCATCAATATTACATCCCAATCCTGTTTCACCGACTGTACATGTAAGAACATTGGGGCCTTCCCTCCAGCAATAACCGACATTCACCCTCCCAAGATCGGTGTTTACAAGTTTTCCGAATGTGCTCTATTCTCATCTGCCTCTCGCTGCCACTGTTATTGTTGGCGGTAGGCTCTCAGGTGCCCCGGCTGTCCACATGACCAACACTCAGGCTGTTTGGGTGTGGGGCGACGAAGTTCTGTAGCTCGGACCCTACAAGCGATGTCCCTCATGACCATCTGCATCTCCTTCAATGTGTGGCCCCCTGTCTTGCTGACTCCACCTCCAGTGCTCGGGCTAGAGCATCATGCATGTTGTGGGGTGCAGTCAGATGTACTGCTTGCCTTACATCTGTGTCTGCGATGGCGTCGGTGAAGAAGCCGACTGCGATAATGTCGCACACTTCCTCGGAGCTCCCTTCCGGAGATAGTTGAGACAGCCGCACGATGTCTTGCCATAACTTCTGCAGTGGCTCCTATGATCGCTGGGTGCGGCTGCGCAGTTGGACATGGTGGGCATGTCAAAAGTTTCGGATACCCAATCGTAGCTCCAAGGGTGACACCAGAGTGGGGTAATCCAGTTGAGGTCTCTCTGGCAGAGATTGTAGTATGCTGAATGCGGGGCCTCTCAGCACAGCCGCGAGGTAAGTACGCTGTTCTTTTACCAGCCGTTCAGAGTGGCGACTATTTAAACTGGTGTTGGTACTCCCCCCCCCCCNCAAGAAGTCTGGCCATCGTAAGGGACGGGTTAAATTGAGTCTCCTTCCCCACTCCAGGCTGTGTGGCACCAATACTGCAGAATTGCTGATTATACCCCGAGGTTGCTGCATTGGTTACGATTTGTACTGCTTCCTCACTATTCTCAGCTGCCTGTGTGGTGATAGTGGATCTCCGTTGCTGAAGAAACTCCTGCAATTGCTTCTCTACTGCGCTGATCTTCTGTTTCAATTCATTCTCGCTGCTGTCCATACTTTCACAGACACGGTACACTACTTAATTTTCACTGTCCACTTTTTCGTTTACACTGTCAATTTTCTTGTCCACACAATCAATTCTTGTATTTAGTAACACGCTTATGACTTCAATTTTCCTATCTACAGAGTAAGATTTCTTTTCTACATTTTCATTTAGAGTAAATTTTCCTGTCTACAGTTTCGTTTACAGAATCAATTTTCCTGTCTACATTTTCATTGACAAAGTAAATTTTTCTATCTACTAAATCACTTACTTTAGTTATCTGGCTATTTTCATTCTCATTTACACTACTTATAATTTAATTTACACTCTCTTTCACACTACAAATATGGGTATTTACAATTTCATTTAACATACACTTTCTTTCACACTACTAATTATGTTATTTACATCTTCGTACACACCATTAATTTCACTTGGTTCATCTTCTCTTAAGCTATTCGCACTTGCGCTCACTTAGCTACTTAATCCCTCAATTAATGTTCGCACTGCTTCCAGTTCTCCAGACATCTTTCTTGTCATTCAGTGTGATGGTTATAAAAAACACTCTTAATTACGAGGGCTGATTCAGAAGTCATGGCAACTATTATCTATCTCCCGAAAATGACCCAACACAAAAAATGGACTATCTATAGTTGGAAGTGTACGACAAATACTTTTTAAAGGTGACACCACATGGGGTATGGATGCAGGAATGTCTGACAAGGAACAAAGATAAACATGGCTGCTTGAAATCACAGTTTAATTTATTTATTCTCTTACAACCTGTATACACTCATTTGAATGGGCATGTTCAAGCTGTTTAACATTCTTCAAAGTTAGTCTCTGAGGTTATCCATGGTTCGCCAATGTATGCTACCCCTTGTCGAACTGCTGTTGCCCGTCAGATGTGATATGAACGCATCTGTCCGGCCGTAAGCACGTTCCCTATGTCAGTTGTCGGATGACAGCGGTGCGAAATTGATGTTACGAAAGTCGAACTGCGTGCGTACATCAAGCTATCCGTATGCCGCGGCTGCAATGCACGCGAATGTCATGCAAAGTTACGGGAAGCATTGGGTAATTATGCTATACCCTATCGTACAGTGGCAATGTTGGTAGAGGCCTTCAAACATAGAAGAGGAGTCAACAGCCGATCTACCTCGCAGTGGACGTGCTGTGTTTTTACATTTAAAGTTAAAATTCGATATATTCTAGAATTAAAATAATACCTACTGAAATCAACTATATCGCCATACATTTTTATTTCGTGTTAAAAAAAAAAAACAACTAATTGAATTGAAACGTTTTTTTCTTTTGGGTACATTTTTAAATATATAAAATTAATTCATTTTGAATTTTATATAAAAATCTTATTAACATATGTTTGCCGGATTTACAATACATCGAATTAAAAAACCATATGATTCCACCCATACAACCGCAAATACACGAATTAGAACACTGGTACAAAACAAATTAATGTTAAAACTATTGTATCTAAACCACAAGCTTTGTTGGTAACCACGCGTCGGGTTCAGCCAACTCGGCGAATTACTTTTAAAACTACTCCCATCCCGTATACGCCAAAAGCGAAATATCTACGCCTATTAATTATATACTCTGGTATGTTCACATTAAAGAAGTTATAAAAAATCGCTAAGATAAAATTACCGCAGCTTCATCAAATTATAATGAGCACTAATTCACCCGGGCTTTTAAAACTGTTAACTTGCACTGCTATTATCAGACTAGCCCTTTTGCATGGTAACGAAGTTTGGAACAACATAATTAAATGTTCATCAAATATCCTACAAGTTATTTAAAAATAAATATTTCCGAATCATAGCAAACACAGCTCCTTCTACTTAAAATTCAGCACTTCATAAGTACCTCAAAATTCCAACTTTATGAACACTGCTACAGAAACTCAATACTAGCTATTGTAACAAATTACTGCCGCACTAATACTGGCATAAAAGGTTTGGTAACTATTCCTCCGATGTAAATATAAAAAAATTAAACGTCCCAAATTAACTCCAGCAACATAAAACCGCCGACCCTCATATGCCACACTTCAATAAAATGAATACATGCAATTGTTTTGAAGTGATTTACGTAAAACAACTACAGTGCTGCCATAGTATCATGAGCTGCGGTGGCAGTGCCCCGGCCTCCGGTCAAACCCCAGCCAATCACGAATTTTCTTTCTATAAAAGCCCCGCCCACTTCGGAAAACGTCAAATTATCACACATTGTTCGTATTAAACCCACTTAAAAAGGTTAATTATCCAAATAAATCGATTTTTTTTATTAAATTACACGCAACTCAAACTTATAATAACCCTTAAATAACAAAAAACTACTCTAAAGATCCGCTTGAACCATCAGGGACAGGGATTTCTGCAGAGAGTATGGCATAATACCCGTGATTTGTTGCAGCTATGTTCCGCGCTTTTCCGCGTCCGCCAATCCAGTGCCACGCACCCAGACGTGCTGTCTAGCAGATGCGCGCGCACGCTTACTCATTCGCTGTTTTTTCTCCGGAGGCGGCGAGAGGTGGCACGTTATATATATATATTTTGAAAGGTAAGGTTTTCTGGTTCGGCTGGTAAAACATTTAGCATGGGGCCTCGTGGGGCAAATTTTGTACGTCTGCAAACGTACAAATATGTATGCAGAAATCGAACTATACAAGAAATCTTAAGAAAAATTAGATATTTATATAAATTTATATTGTTAAGCTATCTAACGAACTTCATAATAGGTTGTTCTTTGATGGCCAATCGTGATAATTGTATCATCATGGCATCTAAGATCACAGGAATACGAAACATCTTAGACTCCGGTAGCTCGCAAAAATTTTATTCGCGGTTTATTCACACTTTTTGAACTAAACATTTGAAAAATAACCCCATGATTGACGTGTTTAGTTATTTCCTAAACATGCCATGTGTCACAAGCGTTTTATACGTCTATTCATAAATGTAACTTTTCTTGGTTAAATTGCAATGTTATTTATATTATATCTATANACAAGCGTTTTATACGTCTATTCATAAATGTAACTTTTCTTGGTTAAATTGCAATGTTATTTATATTATATCTATAGAATTATAATGCTTCATTTATAATGATATGAACAAAAACAGCGAGGAAACAAGTGTGGTGGTGATGCCTAGTAAGAAATAGTTCTCATGCACACTGTTACAACTGAGTGCGCACGAATGCANACAAGCGTTTTATACGTCTATTCATAAATGTAACTTTTCTTGGTTAAATTGCAATGTTATTTATATTATATCTATATAATTATAATGCTTCATTTATAATGATATGAACAAAAACAGCGAGTNATATAATTATAATGCTTCATTTATAATGATATGAACAAAAACAGCGAGTAAACAAGTGTGGTGGTGATGCCTAGTAAGAAATAGTTCTCATGCACACTGTTACAACTGAGTGCGCACGAATGCAGTGCGTCGTCCTCTGGTGTAATTTTTCAGACTTCGTTAAGCTTAGTTTGCCCGAGGCGGAGGAATATCATGCAAGTAGAACTTAAGTAGGGCTTCGGAAAAGCGTGAAGTGAGTATGAACGGATTATTACAATGTTAAGGGGCTCGCCTGCCTGGCGCTCGAGCTGCGCTGCGGAGTGTTTTAAATCCAGCTTTTTTTACGAAACTGTAAGAAGTGCGTCCAATGTGCTGGTCTACGAAAAGAACACACACTTTAGACTATGTCTATCTNTGTAAGAAGTGCGTCCAATGTGCTGGTCTACGAAAAGAACACACACTTCAGACTATGTCTATCGGTTACTTTCAAGACGTCACGCACATTATAAACATAATTTCGAACAACTCCAACATATCTAAAAACGGCTTTTCCCAAAGCGCCGTATTAAAAAATATACGAGTCAGATACACACACTAGTGACCCGCCCGGCTTCGCCCTGGTACAATTTAGTTTTTACAGCGATACACTAATAAATAAATTGGGAAAATACAATTACAATATTATATGATAGTAAATTAGTAAACTACTATCATATACACTGAAGAGCCAAACAAACTGGCACATCTGCCTAATATCGTGTAGGACCCCGCGATCACGCAGAAGTGCCGCAAGACGACGTGGCATGGACTCGACTAATGTCTGAAGGTATGCAGGAGGCAATTCACACCATGAAAATCCTGCAGGGCAGTCCACAAAAATCCATAGGAGTGCGAGGCGGTGGAGATCTCTTCTGAACAGCACGTTGCAAGGCATCCCAGATATGCTCAATAATGTTCATGTCTGGTGATTTCGGTGGCCAATGGAAGTGTCTAAAGTCAGAAGAGTGTTCCTGGAGCCACTCGGTAGCAACTCTCGACGTGTAGGGTGTCGCATTGTCCTGCTGGAATTGTCCACGTCCGTCGGAAAGCACAATGGCATGAATGGGTGCAGGTGGTCGGACAGGATGCTTACATATCTGTCACCAGTCAGAGTCGTATCTAGACGTATCAGGGGTCCCATTTCACGCCAACTGCACACGCCCCATATCATGACAGAGCCTCCACCAGCTTGAACAGTCCCCTGTTGATATGTAGGGGCCATGGATTCATGATGATGTCTCCAAACCCGTACACGTCCATCCGCCCAATACAATTGGAAACGAGACTCGTCAGACTCCAGTCATCAACAGTCCAATGGCGGTTTTGGCAGACCCAGACGAGGCGTAAAGCTTTGTGTGGTGCAGTCAACAACGGTACACGAGTGGGCCTTCGGCTCCGAAAGCCCATATAAATGATGGTCCATTGAATAGTTCGCACGCTGGCACTTGTTGATGCCCTAGCATTGAAATCTGCGCCAATTTGAGAAAGGGTTGCACGTCTGTCACGTTTAATGATTCTCGTCAGTCGTCGTTTGTCCCGTTCGTTCACGCTATTTTTCCGGCCGCAGCGATGTCGAAGATTTGATGTTTTACCGGATTCCCGATATTCACGGCACACTCGTGAAATGGTCGTACGCGAAAATCCAAATTTTATCGCTACCTCGGAGATGCCTTGTCCCATCTCTCGTGCGCCGACTATAACACCACGTTCAAACTCACTTAAATCTTGATAACCTGCCATTGTAGCAGCAGTAACCGATCGAACATCTTTGCCAGACGCTTNTATGCCAGACGCTTGTTGTCTTATATAGGCGCTACCGACCGCATCGTGTTACTCTGATGGGTTCCATCCTCTGTTATTTGCATATGCACGCCTATATCAGTTTTTTTGGCTCTCCAGTGTATAACATACATACATACACGTCACACCTGTCTCCCAGAGGGGTAGGCAGAGAGTATGTACCTCCATTTACCACGATCCTGACATACCTACCTCCTTAGCTTTATCCACATTCATACATATCATATATAACAATATTATATGACAGTGGTTTAGACAATTTCTTTGTGTACAACATTAATCGNGACTATAACACCACGTTCAAACTCACTTAAATCTTGATAACCTGCCACTGTAGCAGCAGTAACCGATCTAGCAACTATGCCAGACGCTTGTTGTCTTATATAGGCGCTACCGACCGCATCGTGTTACTCTGATGGGTTCCATCCTCTGTTATTTGCATATGCACGCATATATCAGTTTTTTTGGCTCTCCAGTGTATAACATACATACATACACGTCACACCTGTCTCCCAGAGGGGTAGGCAGAGAGTATGTACCTCCATTTACCACGATCCTGACATACCTACCTCCTTCGCTTTATCCAACATTCATACATATCATATATAACAATATTATATGACAGTGGTTTAGACAATTTCTTTGTGTACAACATTAATCGTTTTGCCTGCGACCGGCACCACAAAAGATTGGTGTTTGACGTGACACGTGAAAGGGCTACGTTGTCCGTGTGAAAAACATGCTCCACTCAAATCCACTGCAGCCAAATTAAGTTTTTGGTCCTGTGACTTATTTATGGTCATACCAAAACAAACTCTTATTGGAAATTGCGCTCTTTTAAAATTAAACGGTAAATCCGAGGGAATCAGTGNGTGGTCATACCAAAACAAACTCTTATTGGAAATTGCGCTCTTTTAAAATTAAACGGTAAATCCGAGGGAATCAGTGGTATTCTAGGTTAGTTTCTCCAGTACCGCAGCCAGTTAGAATAGTTCCTTCAATGAGATAACTTTTTAACGTTTTTATTTGTTATTGAGTCCCGTTGCATAATTTAGGCGGATTTATATTTCGCAATAAAATTATGGGAGCTCAAACTTTTAAAATCAGTTTACGTGGTGGAATACCAGAAGGGTTCAATGAATTAAGAAATTCTGTGGGATAGTGCACAGTTTCTTCACTGTCGAGTACTGTATCTACTTAATAATGGACTTGTGTTTGCGCATTGCATTTTGCGAGCAGTAATTCATGAATTTTTTCAACTTGTTCATTAGTAGGCGATAATATCGCTCTTTCTTTGAAACACGATAGTGTTTTATTTGCAGGGTCGTGTATTTCAGGGTAAACGTTATCTATCAGTTGTTGGTGGTCGGTGACAAAAAAACATATATCACTATTGAGAGAAATGTTTCCACAATCCATTGGAAGCTCTCCATTTCCGACTTTCAGTAGCATGTCAGCAAACATGCTGTTATCTTCTGAAGACACAAGCACTATAATGTTTGTTTTAAGTGCTAGTTTTGTAACTCTTTTTAATGATGCATTGACTTCATCAGCTCTAGTTCCTCTCGCCACCACCAGCAATATTTGACGAAAATCTCCTGAGAATAAAACCGTGCTTAATCGAATACAAATTAAGGAACCTCGAATTACCTAAACAAACAACAAATATGTACGAAATTTAGGACCAAGGTGCTTTAAAAAGCGAAACGACAAAACGACAACGTCTGCCTTGACGCGAGTCTCGCGTCTGCCTGCCGCGGCGCGCGCCTCTACACCTCCCCTTGGACCTCCCTCCCACTCACACCTGACACCCCGCGACATTACACCTTCCCTGGACCTCTCACCCTCTCACACCTGACCCCCCACGCCCCTGCCCACGGCCGTGTATAAGTCCGTGCGCACGTGTTTCGATTTTAGAAATTACTCTTTCACATAACTTTTTATAAATCTTAAAGAACTGGTGATAATTGTATGCCGCAAAGGACATTTTTATGTACATTTAACAGTTTTAATTATGAACTAATTAATTTGGATAAAAATTAAGTTCTTTATGGTTAGAAAAGACAGTGAATTTACGTTTTTTTTACTGCGTAATTTAAATAGTAAATACGGTTATTACTACTTATCTATTAAATATAGATATATGCTACCACTGCCTTTTTTGTAGATCCTTTAATTTTACACAATTCTTTCCTACATTGTTTTTTTATATTTCTGAAGGATTAGGCAGCGTATTCCATGAGAGCGTGCTGGCGTGAAACTTTTTTCCCTACTTGATTCACTAATACCGTTAATTCTCAGCTCCTTTAAGTGCTAGGGTAATTTTCAATACACACAAACTTTCCTTGATAAATGCAGATCGTAACAGAAAAAACCGCATCCAAATCCGTTCAGTGGTTCTCGAGATTAGCAGAGTCATACAGACAGACAGACAGACGCGCGCCAGGAACTTCCTTTTATACTATGTATTGATAAGTAACCGAGTGACATGCACTCAACATTGCTACAGACTTTCTACCAATAAAATTATAGGGTCACCACTGAAAGTCTGATAGGTACACGCAGCACGACTGCACGCCAGTTCAGAGCCTTGCGCTTAGCGGCGTTGGCGCGCTTGAAGCGCGTGCCAGCGTAGTCCTTATAGCTCCCGCGCTTCTCGGCCTCAAAAGCGTAAGAAAGCTCCAGGCAGGCTGGCACCTGAAGGATGGCTTGTGTGGGCTGGGCTAGCTGCCCCTAACCCAGACCCACCTGAAGCTTGGTTCGCGATTGAAAGCATAACAGTAAGCACAGACCATCGGTCGTGTGCACAAGACATGGCCGCCATGTTTTTGAACCTATTGATCCACAACTGCGCATAACAGGTCGTGTGCATGAGAGTTCCTGACATAGCACACAAATGAAATTGTCATATTTAATTTTTGTGCGGGCGCATGGAGCAACATCCAACCAGAACAGAGTATTATATTTTCAACGAAGTTGTTTATTTAAAATGGAAGAACAGTTATACCGCAGGAACGAATAAATGTCGCAATATATTAATTTAGGGAAAAGAACAGGTTAACAGTTTATTCACAGAAATATTTATAGGTTAGTCACATTTCTTCGATTGTATAACAACATTTTTAAAGAAAAGCAAAAATTCTAAATATTTAAAATCACTATAAATTTTCAACACAGTATCACAATCTGGTTCGAAAATTCAATTTTTATCAACATAACCAACTGACGATAAACTCGTCTCAAAATTTCATTGGCTGAAAGTAATACATAAGTATTCAATTGTGGAAGAGTTTCGCACAAGGATTCTGGTCGTGTGAATGTTGTACTGTTATGTTCTATGCTCTGTGCGTATGTAATTTTGATTGTGAACCCAGCTTTATGGTTACCACTTGGGAAGACAAGGACCTTCACAGGTCTGTACTGGCCCCGCTCTGAGGGACCGAGCACCAATGGGGATAAACGGTGGCAACAGTGGCTATGCGCGGTTTCTTCACATATGACGTGTTCCGTTGTTTCATAAACATGGTATGTTTCACAGACGATGTATACCTGCGTTAACATAATAGTACCTTGTTTTGTGTTAAATTGAACTTTTACTTATATTTTACATACTAATTACAATATTTAATTTATAATTAATATTAATAAAACAGAGCGAAAGTAGGGGTGTTGGTAATGCCTAACAAGAAATAGTTCTTATGCAAAATATTATTAAAGTGAGTGTGGATGAATACGGTGCGTTGTCCGTTTAGTGTAATTAGCAAAGGAAAGAAAAAACTTATGCGATCATTTTCCTGTCTGTNGTTAGCAAAGGAAAGAAAAAACTTATGAGATCATTTTCCTGTCTGTGCGTGTGTGTGTGTCTGGCGTGTGTGCCCCCACCCTTCCACCCAAAATTCGTTAACACGTAAACCGAATTTCACCAAACTCGGTACACATATAATAATTAGTAAGGAAACCTGACTGATATAGTTTTCGACCTCGCTAGGCATTTACTTTCAAAATGGCGGTCATTTTAATATTTAGGGTGATATCCCATATCTCAGAAAAAATTAAACCGATTTAAACCAAATTTTGTACGCTGGCAGGGCATCGTATATGCATGCAATTTTGAGATGGATATTGTTGTTGGTTTGCCATTTTGGAAAATAGCATAAAATTAAAAATAATAATTATTTATGCTACATATGAAAAATTAATAAATAAATTATTACCCAATTTGGTACCTAAGTAATATATTAATAGGCCAAGTAAACGTAAGTGATCGAACTTCTTTCGGTACTTATTTTCAAAATGTCAGCCATAACTTTTTTAAGTTTATTTGGTATATCTGCTATACCATTTGAACTTCAACCAAATTTTATGTGCTCAAGGTATTTATTACATGCATCATATATGCCAACACATAATCACTTTTGTCAGCTATTTTGTAGGATAGCATCACAAATATAAGTAAAGTTTTTATGTCATATTTCGGGAAACAATGAACCTATTTGTACCAAATTTGGCANATAGCATCACAAATATAAGTAAAGTTTTTATGTCATATTTCGGGAAACAATGAACCTATTTGTACCAAATTTGGCAAACAAATAGTAGTGCAAAATATGGTGTGAACTGGTATATTTTCAGAAGGTCAAACACCTATTTTCAAAATGGCGGCTTTATAGCGGTTTTACGGTAGTATGTTTTATCATCGAGACCATGTTATCAATTACAGCTTTATTTTGTATGCTGGCAGTGTATATTATAACTTTATTATTTATAACCATGAAATGCGTCTCCATGGAGCANCAGCTTTATTTTGTATGCTGGCAGTGTATATTATAACTTTATTATTTATAACCATGAAATGCGTCTCCATGGAGCAGATTTTGTCTACCATTTGGAAAATTAATTTTTTATGTAATATCTCGGGAAACTATTAAATCTTTCATAAAAAAAATTGGACGAAGAGGTTGTACTGTGATAGGTCATATAAATGTGTTTTTAAAGTGTGACAGGCACTTATTTTTAGAATGGCATCTATAAAATCACTTTTAGTTTAGTGTGCTATATCTACGAAACTATGTAATCTATTTTAACTTAGCTTTGTATATATATACTGGCTGCATACAATCATAGAATGTGCAAATACAAATTTTTGTCCTCCATTTATAAAGATTGTCACGTGAAAAATGTGGAGGTCTTATGTCATATCTCAGGGATCAATCAACCAATTTCTACCAAATTTTTCACGCAAGTAGCGGTATGCCATATAAACCTATATGTTTTAAGTGACTCAATCACTTATTATCAAAATTATGGACCTGTAAATATTTTATGTTAGTAATTCCTATCATTCGAAACATTCGGCTGATCAAATCCGAAGTTGATGCTCCGAATCCGACCTCCATAACGCAGTTGATTTCACGCTATCTTATGATGCAAAGTTTTCTGGGTTCGAGTCCCGGGTAAGGCACGTATGTATTTGTAATTGTCTCAATACTGTTGCATATGTCTCTGGTTTCAACATCTAGTGATACTTCTTTCAACGAGACGCCAAGTCCTACCAACTCAGCTTTTAAGAAATTATTAAAAAAACCCATCGCACACATGTTGAGGAAAGTAGGCTAATTAGTTATATCAGCTATACATTTTTATATAGACTCACTTAAACTTTGTTTGCATGGGGTGGAGGAATATCCTGGAAGCAGAACTACATCACGGCTTCAGAAAAGTTGGAAGTAACAGCGAATGCAGCCTACTATATCTATTGCCTTGATGTTACCATGCGCCTAGGTCGTGTCGTGTGTGGGATGTGAGATGCGCGCGCCAACTGTCATACGTAGAAAGAAGTTTCAATTCCGAGAGACATGCAGCGCCAGTTTGCCTCAAGGGTGTAGCTTTAAACTGAAATTAATTGACAGAAATAGTCGGACAGGAAGAGAAACGCGTGCGATTTGTCAGCAAATACATTGTTTTGGCGAATCCCATAATCTGTATCGACACTTGCTGCTACGTCTGACCACGTGCTTTCAACACTGTATCTGTTATAATGACTGTTGTGTCGCACGTCCCCTGACATCAGCCTATTACGATCTTCTCCGATGATCAACTCATAACAATCATTGGCAGTCTCCTGTTTCAGTGCGGTCCTACCCTGACGCCAGTGACGTCGGAAGAAGCGCGAAGAATCTCGAATTATAGTATATTCCCGGTTTATTCACACTTTCTGAATCAAACCTTTGAAAAATCACTCAATGTATGAAGTACTTGATTATTTCCTAAACACGGCTTGTATCACAACTGTGTTATACTCGTGTTAACATGAAAGTACCTTATTTTTGGTTAACATGATTTTTTATTTATATCTTGTCTGTACATTATAACATTTCTTTCATGAATAATACAAAAAACAGCGAGAAAATATGTGTGTTGGCAAGACCTAGTAGGAAATAGTTGTTATGAAAAATGATATTACACTTAGTGCGCACGAATGCGCTTCTTCATAAGAAAGGTCCTCCGGTAAAGGAAATTAGTAGTTGGGAGAGAGTTGCGCTGAGAGACTTGGGCGGCTCTTAACAACGGAGTCTTCAGAGCCGATGAGGCGAGGGTGAAGTGAGGTGAGTATAGAGCAACTCCGGAATACAAGGGCGGGGGAAACGGGATATCCCCGAGAAAACTCACCAACCAGCGGCATAGTCCACCACGATTCCCACGTGCCAAAACCGCGAGTGACCTCGCCGGGTATCAAACCAGGTTCGCCCAGGTGGGAGTGCAGCAGTCTAACCACTATACCACCGCGCCCACCTCCCAGTGAAATTCGTAACTGCTCCGTGTAGTACCCACGGACGAAGTCGCGGACGGAAAGCTGGTTTCACCTAGGATGAGTTGTAACAGCATTGCCCCAAACAGAGAAACAGCGAGAGAAGGAATGGGAGGGCGAGATATATGGAATATGTGACAGAGCTGGTTAAGTTGAAAGGTTTTGGCTGACTCATAACAAGCAATGCCTTGGTGGAGGCAACAAGTCGGTGTTGGTGGAGGTTGTCAGTGGGCGGTGCTCGTTGACCCGTCTGCGCACTAACGTCTCCGACAAGCGTCANAGAGCCGATGAGGCGAGGGTGAAGTGAGGTGAGTATAGAGCAACTCCGGAATACAAGGGCGGGGGAAACGGGATATTCCCGAGGAAACCCGCCAACCAGCGGCATCGTCCGTCACGATTCTCACGTGCCAAAACCGCGAGTGACCTCGCCGGGTATCAAACCAGGTTCGCGTAGGTGGGAGTGCAGCAGTCTAACCACTATACCACCGCGCCCATCTCCCAGTGAAATTCGTAACTGCTCCGTGTAGTACCCCCGGATGAAGTCGTGGACGGAAAGCTGGTTTTACCTAGGATGAGCTGTGACAGCATTGCCCCAAACAGAGTAACAGCGAGAGAAGGAATGGGAGGGCGAGATATATGGAATGTGTGACAGAGATGGTTAAGTTGAAAGGTTTTTGCTGACTCATAACAAGCAATGCCTTGGTGGAGGCAACAAGTTGGTGTTGGTGGAGGTGGTCAGTGGGCGGTGCTCGTTGACCCGACTGCGCACTAACGTCTCCGACAAGCGTCACTGTCAAATTACGAGAGCGCGCGGACTGCGCATGCGTGTTTTCAGCCGTGAGCTAGGCCAGGGCATGAGGCGAATGAACGTGGCGCGCGCATGCGCAGTAAACGTGGACGGTCCACGGGCTGGCTATATGCTGGGAGGCGGGTGCACGAGGCGGCAGTCGGCGCAGAGATGCTGGTGGGGTCGGCGAGCTGGTATGTGGC
>NQII01003235.1:1426-12643 GCA_002778355.1 Clitarchus hookeri | reverse complement strand
GTCAAAGTCAAAGCTGTAATCTGAACTACTGTACTCGCGCTGGGTCAAGGCCACGCTGTTGCCAACTTCCAAACACGAAATAAATATTGACGAAAAATAATGGGTAGTTAAAATAAGCTTCGTTTAAGTGCCCATCGAAAATAAAAGAAATGTCCGCAGTTTTCACAACACTATATATTTTCGTATGATTAAAACCAGCATGTAAAACCCCCTGTTATAGTAATATAGGTACGACGTGCAGGCGTACACATACTATGTAGGCTATACATTTTACGTAATAACCGTTACTAAATTGTAACTTTATACTTAAATAAGAGTTCTTCTTGATATGTGTCATGTACGTATATTGTGTTTGTTATTGTTTCACCGTGTACCGTTCTGTGTATACGTTCCACGCTCGACGCTCGACAAACACACGGCAAACGTAGAGAAAAAAAAATTAATTGAAAGAAGCAGAACCTATNCGTTCCACGCTCGACGCTCGACAAACACACGGCAAACGTAGAGAAAAAAAAATTAATTGAAAGAAGCAGAACCTATTTATCAACGTTTTAAGAACAGATATTACGTATAATTTAAAATTCAATAATAACTTACGGTTTTGTAAATGTTGCCATCCTTCTTTTTCATTACTTTTTTTTAAACATGGAGTAACAATTTTTTTAGTAACTTGAGAAAAAACACAGTTGTGTAGTTGGAAATTGAATAAATCAGAATAATTTAAGTAGTATTTATTATTCCATGTATGGTTGAATTGTACAACAAACATCAAGTTTCTGATTCACGTTAGGTCTCCTGCCTATTTAAAAAAATTCGTCAGCAACTTAAAATATATGGTTAAACTAATTGCCCTTGATATTCTTACGGAAACCATATTATGTTTATTGCAGGAGTACTGTTTAAAGCCTACTTTTCGAAGGAAAGAAAGGCTTATGAGATCACTTTCCTCTCTGTGTCTGCGTGTCTCTGCACGTGTGTGATCTTGTTTATAAGAGTGCTTAATGCATAATGAGCCGTAGCACATAGATCAGTGCTAGGAGCAGTTCCTACAGTCCGAATTTGGCGCCTATAACTGGAACAGTTCAGAAATGATGGCCAACTATGGTTATAAATTCGTGGGGGTTAGATTTAGTTATACTGCATCTAAAACATGCTCATTGGTTAAGCAACCACTGCGTTGTACTTGAGGCTCAGACTGGTTACATAACTAATTGAAAAAAAAAATCGCTCCTATGCCTAATAAATTCAATTTGACGCCCAAAAAGTGCGAATAATCAAAGTTCATAATGTTACTTTAGCATTTGACTTGAAAACAGAAGTACGAAAATATATAACACTTCATATATTTACTAATACATTTATATGCTTATAAAATCCAATATGGCGCTGGTCACAGTAATGTAATCATATTTTCTCACGACATATTCTTATCTGTCTAAATAATAAGAATCTGTAGACCCGTTACTCGATACATTTGTTTGTAAAATTAAATAAATATTTGTAAAATGAAAAACATAACTTTTATTTTATAAAATTCTGCTTTGCATGTTTGGTTGTTGCGATTCGATAAGCGAATTCTTCTTGAAAATGCTAGTTCGTAGATACGTAGCTCGGTACACTTATGTCTGTAAATTTTAGAATTATCTAAGAATTTTAATTAAATACATAACCTTTATTTATAAAATTATGCTTTACCTAATAGATAGTTGTGACATCAGAATCTAATTATCCTTGAAAATACGAGTTTGTAGACACGTTTGTAGATACAGTTATATCTGTAAATTTTACAAGTTAAGGAAAATTTATTAAAAATTAATTTAAATATCAAATACACTATTTTAATGTATTTTGTACATTATTAATGAATATCTATGACTGATAATATATTCTTATTTTTATGAGTACATACATCAAATCTTTTTTATGCAATGGGGGACATAGGGTTTCTTTATAAACATATGTAAATTAAATATGTAAAATTTTTCAATATAAAACCTTTTTTACATTTTTATAATCCCCCCCCCAATACATATACTCACATATATTTCATTAAAACCCTTTCTTCAACAAATGTACTGATAGCTCAGTTGGTTAGGGCAACAACCGTGCTGGCGACAGCAAGTTCCGGCAGTTCGATGCGCACCCCCCCACAAAATATTTTCAGCTCTGCGAAAAATTAAATAATAGCATTCTGGTTATCGCCCGACGACTTAAACTACAGTAAACAAGATGGCGGTGGCACGTGAACAGGTGGCGTCCCCTAGCAGGCGATGAGGGAACTACGTAGATGGGCGAAGAAGGCGATAAAAGAGAGAAGAGGCGGAGAGAGAACAGGTGGGAGAAAGGAAAAAAAAATGCCACACCATGAAGTAACAAGATTGAGAAGCAAGATGTAAGAATAGAGCTTTAAAAAACAAGTACGAATTATAAAGCATAAGGTAATAAAAAACAAGACGGTGGACGGAAATAACAAATCCGACGGTAACAATATGTCAACATGAAAAATGATATTATAATCTAAGATGGCGGCCAGAGCCCCCGCATCCCCCACCCCATGCCTATTAATTGCCATTTTCCTACTACTCTGTATCATTACGTCGATCTGCAAACTTAAGCTAATCTGACAAAATTGATGTATGTTACTGATATATCATGAATCTTAAGAAACAGCTGTATTGTCTTTGAAAGGAACGAAAGCAAACAGCTGAGAAACCATAAATTTGTAAGAGTACCCGCTTGTTGTGGGCGGTGGGAATTTTTGTAAGGATACACTGAAAACCCTATTACACACATATTTTCGTACATACAAATATGTAAACAGTTGGCATAAAAACATGTATTACTTGCACAGGAAACACACATTATTGTACTTAAAACAGTTAACGAAACTTGTATAACGTCTTTGAAAGCAACGCGAAGCAGCAGTGTCCAAAACACGGCTGGTAACCGTCAAGCAAGTTCAAACAACACGAATACCGGCAGAACAGATCAATTGCGACACCATTCTTCATAAACTGATAGTTGTTTATGATATTATTTTCTCGATGGTATTATCTTGCATAAGTGAAGCGATCATTATTGCAGCAGTAACAAAGAGGATTACCTTGACAGAAAATTAGTTCAATATGCGTTATGTCAGTATGTAGGTTACTCAAATGTTGATAAACAATCTTTTGTGCATAATAAAACACTGTAGACCCTATTATAATAAACTCCTAACAAAAATATTTCATACGATCAAGAAAATTATTTGAATCAATGTTTAATAATCATACTATAACAGTTGCGGTTTACATAAGTAACAATAAGGTTCATATATCAGCCAAAACACGTAGGTGAAGAGAAGCGTTTTCATTCAAACGAAGTTAATTATCTGTGAACGGTTTTTTAAATATTGCTAGTAATAAACAGTATTTATTTTTGTGTAGAAATGAAATTGTATCGTATATTGAATTCTAGTCGTATTCTATACAAAGACACAGCAAAACATACATCGATGTTACATTCTTTCTAAAATATTTTAACGTATAAAATATAAGGTAACCGTTTAATATTGTATAGTAAATGCGAAGTTAGAATATTCTTTTATACGTTAGCAACCTACATTCCACTAGGTACAACGAAACGTTAGTAGCCAGCATTATGCGAAGTTTGTATGTTTTTCTTACGTAACTTGTAGTTATTATCAAACATTTTCCGAAATTTTTATGCTGCACCGCTAAATTGAAGTATGGTTTCAACAGCATGCATTCTACATATTAGCCGTCGTGACCCTAGCATGTTCGTGTCATGAGTGCTAGCAGAAATCATTTGCACGATTGACGGGTGCAATATTTGCCGCATTACTTTTCAGAAAATATACGCTTCTCTTCGTATAGGATCTTCGCATATAATTAAAACATACTTAACAACATTAGTTTTTTTACAAAAATATTTTTGATGTGTTTTTTCGTGTTTAAAATGTGTTTTTTTGGCACGGTATTGCCAGATATCTTACTTAAAGAGTGGAAGTGCACTACGAGGAATGTATTTCCAGTTTTTTTTTTGGTACGTACAGTGTTCGTTTACTATATTTATAAAACGTGTGTCATAATACACTAAAGAGCCAAAAAAACTGGTACACCTGCCTAATATCGTGTAGGGCCCCCCGAGCACGCAGAAGTGCCACAAGACGACGTGGCATGGACTCGACTAATGTCTGAAGGTATGCAGGAGGCATTTCACACCATGAATCCTGCAGGGCAGTCCACAAATCCAATCTGCGCCATTTTGAGAAAGGGTTGCACGTCTGTCACGTTTAATGATTCTCGCCAGTCGTCGTTTGTCCCGTTCTTTCACGATCTTTTTCCGGCCGCAGAGTTGTCGAAGATATAATGTTTTACCGGATTCCCGATATTCACAGTACACTCGTGAAATGGTCGTACGCGAAAATCCAAATGTTATCGCTACCTCGGAGATGCTATGTCCCATCTCTCGTGCGCCGACTATAACACCACGTTAAAACTCACTTAAATCTTGATAACCTGCCATTGTGGCAGCAGTAACCGATCTAGCTGCCGACCGCATCGCATTACTCTGATTGGTTCCATACCTCTGTTATTTGCGTACGCACGCCTATACCAGTTTTTTTTGCCCTTCAGTGTACATAGCAATTTGAACAGTCTGGGTGCTGCCAACGTAACTTAACTGCGTTGTATGTATTTCGCTGTAACATTACGACATATGCATTGTTTGGAGACACTGGGCGATGAAATATTTACTTAGCCAGCAGTGTTCATAAGATTATCTGCAATGTAATATTACGGCACCAACACTCAACGTGTACATTACTTAAATAAACATAATGAATTGTACGTTATTTCTCGTAGGAAATAACACTTTAAATGCTGTTAACAAAAATCACCTATTAAAGACCGTGACGTGATTCCTCACATAAATATAGACAAAGAGTATGGACAAGACATTTAGGACTCGCTACCTAAAGACGGTACACACCTGTAAAGGTGGAGAAGAACGACAGGTTTGTTGCGAATAGCACGGTACCAAATCTACTTAGACCAACTCGGCATTGTACTGGCCGAGAGCCGACCAGTAATGAACGTCCAAGCAGCAATTTCCACACGAAATACTGAAACTACCTGGCAACCACGCAATCCGCAGGCCACTCAGTACAATGCAATTGTTAGAATACTGAGACGTCCGTTCCGAAAGGAAACGTACCTCCGTAAAAGTGATGCTGAGAAATACTTGAATTTATAATAATTTCAGAACAATTGCATGTTTAATTGTGTTGGCATGTATCCTGTTTTTAGCCTACTTGCCTAAGGTAAGAAACGCTTATGAGATCACTTTCCTCTCTCTGTATGTGTCAGTGTGTGTATGTGTATGTGTGTTCTTGTGTGTGCCCCCCTCCCTTTTTCAATTTTTGAATGCGTGAACCGAATTTCACCAAACTCGATACACATATAGTACTAAGAAAGGACACCTGGCTTTCATAGTTTTTGAATACTCCGGGCACTTACTTTCAAAATGGCGAACATAAAACATTTAGGGTTATATGTCATATCTCGGAAACCATTCAACTGATAAAAAAAAAATTCGTATGCTGCAGCGCAAGGTGGAAGCATTGTAGTCAGAGGTGAATATTGTTGTTGGTACGCCATTTTGTAAGATAGCGCTACATGAAAAAATAAAGCTATTTCGTTACATCGAAATCTGCTAAACCAATTTTCACCAAATTTGGAATGTAAGTAATACTGCGATAGTTTGGTAAATATAAGTAATTAAACTTTATTAGGCACTCATTTTCGAAATGGTGGCCATACAAATGTTAAAGGATTATTTGGTATAACTATCCATACCGTTTGACGAACTTCAACCAAATTTTGTATGCCGACAGGATATATTATAAGCATGACATAAGCAAAACAAGAACCATTTTTGTCCGCCATTTTGTAAGATAGCCCTACATGAATGAATTAAGTTTTTGTATAATTTATAGGTAAACAATTGACAGTTTCCTACCAAATATGGCAAACAAGTAGCACTGCGGCAGTTGATATGTACATATATGTTTCAAGTATGGTAGACACTTATTTTAAAGATGGCGGCCATCTAGATATTTAAGTATGGCATGCTATATCTTCGAAACCATTTAATCAATTCCAACTTAACTTTGTATGATTGGAGTATGTATAACAAACATCTAATGTGTTTACACGGGGCCTCTTTAGTCCTCCATTTTTTAAGATAGTGCCACACGAATAAACAAAATTATTTGTTATATTTCGGGAAACATTTGACCAAACTCTACCAAATATGGCAAACAAGTAGTATTTCTGTAGTTAATTTTAGCTGACATGTTTTAGGTATGTCAAACACTCAATTTAAAAATGACGACCATACAGTTTTTTTTTGTTTTAATTGCTAAATCATCGAATCCATGTAATTAACTTCAATGAAACTTTCTATGTTGACTGTATATATTACAACATTAAAATGTGTCCACAAAAAATTTCTTTTGTCTGCCATTTTGTATTATAGTACCACATCGAAAATTAAAATCATGGGATGTATCCGAAACAACTACCAATTTATACCAAATTTCGCAAACAAGAAGCACTATGGCAGGCCAAGTAAACTGATAAACTTTGAGAGGGCCAGACACACATATTTTTCAAATTGCGGCCATATACACATTCCAGCTCAATATTTTTTACTTACGAAACTGCAAAAATATTTAAAAAATAAATTTGTATTATAACAGCATAAGTTATATCCATAAAAATTTTCTGTTGAAAGCTCATTTCTCAGCCATTTTGGAAGATAGCCCAACATGAAATATTACAGTTTTTATGCCGTATCTCGAGAAACAATCAACCGATTTCTTTAAAATTTGGTGGAGAAGTTGTACTGTTGTAGGATATATTAATTTATATGTTTTAAGTGCGTAAGTCTCTTATTTTCTGATTTGGCGCCTATACAAACATCTTAGCTTAGTGTGCTCTATCTACGAAACTAGTTAACATATTGAAATTTATCTTTGTATATTGTATCTATGACACTCATTAAACATGCCAATACATAGACCTTTTTATCCTTCATTTATGAAGATTGTCACATGAACAACGGAGGTTTTATGCGATATCTCGAGGATCAATTAACCGATTCATACGAAAATTTCATGCAAGTATTGCTACAGTAGGTTATGTAAATTAACATGTGTTATGTGCGGCAGACATGTTTTAATAGGGTTTATGTAAGAAATTTATATGATCATGTTGTATCTATGAGACGTTTTAACAAAATTAAACTAAATTTGGTATGCGAACAGTGTTAACGATGGAGTATTATTTATGCCATTATTCCGGAATAATTCAAACCAATTTCCACATATTTTTGCACACCTACAGAGGACCATGTAATGTTATACGATTTAAATGAGCTCAGACACTGATTTTCAAAATGGTGGTCATATAAATATTTTGATATATTTCACATATCTATGTAACAATTTAACCAAATTAAACCAAACTTTTTATGCTGACAGTATCTATTATACGCATAGAATACAATTTTTTTAATACAGTTTTGTAAGATATCACCGATTAAGAAAATAAAGTTTTTATGCCTAAGCTCTTGTACCAATAAACCGATATACACCAAATTTTTCACACAAGTAGCGTCATGGTAGGCCATGTAAACTTACGTGTTTTCAATTGCTCAGAAACGTATTTTCAAAATTATGGCCATGTAAATATTTTAGGTTAGTGAACCCTATCATTCAGAACATTAGACTGATTACATCCGAAGTCGATAGACCGAATTCTAA
This sequence comes from Clitarchus hookeri, assembly GCA_002778355.1. Lineage (NCBI taxonomy): Eukaryota > Metazoa > Arthropoda > Insecta > Phasmatodea > Phasmatidae > Clitarchus > Clitarchus hookeri. The sequence continues at coordinate 4,812 of NQII01003235.1, read as the reverse complement.
CTCCGTGATGCAGTTGATTGCAATATATATTAATTTGACGAGTTCTTCTAAATTCGAATCCCGTGTAAGTCACTCGTTTTTTTTAGTTTTGGTAATGTTCCATATGTTTCTGGTTTCATTTTTAATGATACTGCTGTCAATGAGATGCCAACTCCTACCTACCATATAAGTTTTTAATAACTTCACAAAAATTTATTTTCACACATGTAGAGGAAAGTAGGCTCGTTAGTTATCAGTAAATAGATGTTATTTATGGAGACACCAAACCACCGAGTTTTGACTGTCTTCAAACATTAAGGGAAACATGGGGTTTGCCACCGTAATAAGTGTAGTAAATTTGTCGTTACCATAAAATAATTGATAAATACATTACACTTGTATTCTCCACATACACTTCAATTCTTCTCATTTAAAATATTCGTCAGAGAAACAAATTTTATGTGTGGGTGCCGTCAGTTAAGGAATCACTTCCTGTATATTCATTAAGTACAGTTCCCTCACATGCTTTTCATAAGAATTCTTTTTTTTTTTTTTTTGTATTTCTGACCATGAGAAAACCTTAATTAACTATGCGTTATAACATGTACCTCCACCAACAGAACACAAATGGTCAGATCTTAGCAGTGCTATGATATCCGTAGATCTGTTCAAGCAATAAACTCACTTCCAAGGGTTTAAAGACATTTTAAAATTCTTGTGCGCGATTGTTTTTGCAAAGGTCGTGGGTGACGATTTCCCACCAAGGTGACGGGTTTTACCACTCGTTTATGGAGGCTAATACTGCCATACTGTTATGAATACTTTTCTTTGTGGAAACAATTTTATCACACAGATTACTTTGACTTAGGTTGTCTAAAACATGTCTTAATTTGTATACTCCTCAACCCGGTAACTAATGATAACACACCTGTGCTTCGTATGACGGTTATTAAGTAAATTTATTAAAAAGTGCACTTAAATGGCTTTTAGCATACGTTTGTTTAGTCCTATGTGCCACGTACGAAAGCCGAATATAACAAATTCAGACGCACGTAGCTGAAAGAGAGCGCGCACGAATTTATTTTCCAAAGACAAAAAAGTTTTTATTTCGTGAACTGAAAACAAATGAAGCATAACTTCTATTCATTTCTGCGGTGAGTGCTGACGCAGTGTTTTCAAACTCCGGCTTGTTTGTTCCTTTGTGCGTGACCGGCGGGGGCCCCCGTCGCCGTTTGTCGCCGGCATTGCCGTGCAGCGTAGCGGTGAATGACCAATCAGGACCCGCCCGGCCGGAAACACAGACCGGCGCTGGATTGCCTCGCGATGTGTGCGAAGCCGTTCTGCCCCCTGTCCTGCCCCCGCCACTTGGCCGGCAAAACACGAACGTACTGCAACGTCGTCAGCGGAACGGTAGAAGTGATTGAACTGCGTCGCAGGCACGCGACGTTCGCTTCGGGACCTCAAGTATCGTTGTCGAGCTCTCTGCGCGGCGCTCCCCCCTTGCAGGTTGCGCGGAGCGTGCTCGACTGCAGGCACGAGCCAAGCGCCGATGCACAAACAACTCTCCCGGCCACCACCAGAGTTTCAACCTGCAAACGCACACGCTCGTTTTTAATTTCACACCCAACCAGAGCAGTTGCCTCTCCTGGGGCTGACTGCGAGGGATCGTGCTTCCCGCTGCGGCGCCGTGTCCTGGCAAGTCGACGTAAACAATCGACCCTCCAGGGGACTGCCCCTTTGCTTTCGCACAACCAATGATGCGAATGCTACGCTATTTTGGTTTGCGGTATCCTAGCTTACAATTAATTGCACACATTTTCAACGTAAAAAAAAAAAGACATTCAAAATATTACGTTGCCTTTCAACATACATACACGCCAATGGAGGGTGAAAACGAGGCATTTTCTATTAACGAATCCAACAACTGGGAATCAAACAGCAGAAAATACAAAAGCCCTTCGACAGAGCTCCCAGCTCTCACACACTGGGTATAGAAAGCTTTCATGATTGTATTGTTACAAGAACACAGAAAGGCGTGTCTGAGTTCGTGAGGGATAGAGGTCTCAATAAATATAAAATAACTAAATTTTTTTTAAATTTATTTACAGAGATTTTTTTTACATCATCAAACTAGCTATCTCCACTATTTCTCTTGTTATTCTTAGTGAGCGCAATATTTAATGTCCATCTCCCACCCGTCAGTATCACTCTTCACTGTTCCGATGCTCGCAGTCCGCAGAATTCACTCTTGCCGCCACTCGTCGCTCTGCTGTCTCGTCGCTTCGCTGTCTTCGCACACATAGCGCTCAAGGTCGCACATGCATCCAAACCCTAGACTGTTGGCTCGGAGGCCCGTCACTGCTTAAGTGGTCTCGCTGTCCCTATCTATAAGATTACCCACATTTCGAGTCTCGCTGAGTGAGGCTAGGGCAATGACGAAGAACATTCTTTCAAAGATAACTCCATAAATTCAATCCGCTGAATATGAGGAGAACACAAGTTCCAATAGGCTTATCTGGCACACGCGGATACCCGACTTTGTAATCGCCTGCACCACTCTGCTCTTAGCCCACTGACTCGAGCAAGACGCTGCAAAGGAAGCGATACGGACCAGCGACATGTAACAGTTTCAACAATTTGCACTGGGAAGTGTAAATTTTTATGTTTACATGATCCACATAATATGTAAATTAATTTTAGCAGCGAGAGACCCAAAGAGTGTTTACGTTTCGTAGTACAAATTAGATCGAAATTACATCAATTTGTACTTATGATGGATTAGCGAACCAGCCCGGCTTTGCCCAGGTACAATTGAGTTTAACAGTGATACACTAATAAATAAATTGGGAAAATACAATTAATTTATGTGAAAACAGTATTATAAAGTTGTACTATGTTGGCCTAGGTTTCTAACTGATTACGGCAACCCAAAAGGAAGGTAATATTTTTTACCCGATAGCCAAGAATTAGGATAATGTTTTTATGGGGTGTATCTGTGCAACTATCGTGTAGTTACCACATTTCCACTTTCCAGCGTCGATGTATGAAAATCAAAACGCGAGTTTCATCAAGTTGTAGCTTTATAAATAAGCGTATCTAGGCACTACTTGTTGCGCTTGGCTGAGGGATCTTAACCGATCACCAAAATTAAGCAACGTTCCCAGCGGCACACATTTGGAGGGGTGACCGTTTAGTGGCATAACATCTGAACGCTTCCGGGCTTCGGAGGGCACGTTAAATATTATGTCCCAGTGGTTATCGATTGATATCAGTCTTTAAGCCATTTCAGAGGTCCTTGGGCAGCCTGATAAACTCTGACACCAGAGGAAAAAAATATTTCGGTCACGATCCCAGCCGTTGCAGAATTACGTTTTGTTGTTATTCCACAGGAACCGTACTATTTTCCG
>NQII01003234.1:261205-274830 GCA_002778355.1 Clitarchus hookeri | reverse complement strand
GTGTTTAGGTGTGTTGCATGGATTAATATAAAAGTTAAGAGAAGACAAATAAATTTTACTAGTTGGTAGATGAAAATGTGAATACGGATGATTTAATTTGCAAATTGGAAAAAGGGTGGGCGCAGATATTTGGGCGGCTCTTAACATTGAATCTTTGAGAGTCTATGTGAAATGGAGAAATTTCCATCTCTTTGGGATAACATGGGGTGTCCATGTATCCTTCTTCTTGCCCTGCGCCTTCTCTTTTTGATAGGCACGGGAAGGAGTAATAATATTCCTCATTGTTTGGTGACATTTTCCCGACTGACAAACATGAGATGAGTGTGGACGCTCAACAGTGGCGTAGAAGTTGCTTCACAGTTGAACTAGCCGTCAATGACGCTGGCAAAGTTTCCTCGCGTAATAGCGCCCTTGCGTATGGGGTAAGAATACACAATGGACATACAAGTACATATTAAAAAGAATTTTCAAAAGCGTTCAGTTTGCCATGAATAGACTATAAAAATAAAATTTATGTTCGTATGTACGGGGACATATCTTTAAGTTTAATTGAAATTTGTTAACGGTGAACAGAGTTCAGAAATACACACATCAAAAAAGTTCTGCAATACCTGTAATTGGTTGCACATGAATGATTTTCGCTGGGGACAGTCGGCTCATTACAGGGAGACAAACGTTTAATCCCGCATGTTTTTTTGTACAGACAGAGTGTGCTTTCATCCAATACTTTGTCTTGAGCTGTGAGGAACCTAGTAACTCAGAAACCGCGGTGAAGCAAAATTTATTTTTGAGGTGTGCATTGACCAACAGTTCGACGGGTGCTTCCTACAGCTTGCTTCCATCTGTTGGGTCTTCCGTGGATTCGGCGAACGCGAGTTGGATGGAAACTGCGTGAGATAATTCATATTTACGCCTCAGCGATAAAAGTTGGTAACATCTGCTCGTGAGAGGGCAGAAAGTGATGTGGCAACACTTGGGATCGTTAATATCCAGTTTCTCTGGTTCACCACGCAAACACAGCGAAAACAACACACTCTGGAAAAACAATTCTACTTGTAGCGTGAAAGGGCGTAATGTTATACACAGCAGACAGTGGAATATGGGAAATCAACACAAATGCATTAAAAATATATTATATTAATAAAACGTAGAGATACATTTTTTCAGATTTACAAAATTGCATATATAGCAAATTTTAGTAGGCTAAAGGAAGACAATTTTTTACAATATTTTAATTGATTTTTTTAACAAGTAATTTTAAAAGTTTCGGTTGTCTATTAAACCCATACATTTGTTGAATTAAAGATTTTTTACATTATTTATATTATTTAATTAAGTACTATCAAAGAAAATTATTTTTGGAAACAAACGCTTTCTTTAGTAGATAAAACCCAGATAAGGGAGAAAAAAANTTCTTTAGTAGATAAAACCCAGATAAGGGAGAAAAAAAAACTAGTTTATCTAAAGTCTAGGAATAATCAAATAAGGTAAATTTTTAATTACTATGTGTTACGCTTATGCTTTTGAAGGATGAACAGGTGTTGGGGAGATATTATCAGAACCAATAGCGGATCGACAGTGTTCGGGAGACACTGCGATTGGACCATAACGTAGCTAGATAATATGAAACAGAGAGAAGCGAACGTTTATTGAAGTTGGCCGCTCGAGCGGCTCAAGTAACCGGCTCCCTTGACCACGCGGGTAGTAAGTTCACTTTACTGTCGCCCCGATAAAACCGTTAAAAGTGTTCTCCGCGGGGGACTCTACGAAAATTCCTTCTTTTGTCGGACGTTAAGTGCGCTCATAAAGTCTGAAGCGTGAAGTTGTTTCTCTATCGTTGCTGCGTAACCTGAAATAAAAGGGAATTTATTCCCTTCACGTGAAATCGTGCAGGTTTCTTTCACGAAAGAATNGTTAAAAGTGTTCTCCGCGGGGGACTCTACGAAAATTCCTTCTTTTGTCGGACGTTAAGTGCGCTCATAAAGTCTGGAGCGTGAAGTTGTTTCTCTATATTTGCTGCGTAACCTGAAATAAAAGGGAATTTATTCCCTTCACGTGAAATCGTGCAGGTTTCTTTCACGAAAGAATANTTGCTGCGTAACCTGAAATAAAAGGGAATTTATTCCCTTCACGTGAAATCGTGCAGGTTTCTTTCACGAAAGAATATGAGAAGTGTAATAAAAACACAACTTTCTTATTTCGTTTGCAATGTTCCACCATAGTTATTTCTTATGATAGTGTAAAATGAAATGTCTACTAGGTGCTGAAAGGGACTTATGCATTGTAACTACCATTATTTAACATTAATGATTCAGTAGCTGTCTAGACTACATTAAATATTTATCAGTTACTCATTTACCATTTGAACTCTTGTTTGTCAGACACGGCCTGCAGGAATGTTAAGTAACAGTAAACATACAACAATGAGGTGACTTAATTACGTGTAGCCGAGGGTAACAGAATAATGAATTCTGACTATGGCAGCAGCCAATNTACAACAATGAGGTGACTTAATTACGTGTAGCCGAGGGTAACAGAATAATGAATTCTGACTATGGCAGCAGCCAATGTACATATGACTCCTGCTACAGAATAGTATATAGAACTGTGAGGTGTAGAACGGCGCTGTGTTCTATAGCGAAATAGTCGGGTACTTATAGATATTTGGTAACGTCCGTGTTATTTTGAGTAATTTATGGACTCTTTTGTTATTAACATACCTGAGAAATTCCTGCATTCCTAGACAAAAAAATATGTGATGAAAGCTTTTATTTTCTGGAAACCTGTTATTGTAAATGATTGTGCTAGGTACGTTGTGGAAACTACATAATCTATTCGAAATATTGCAAAAAAAAATGAATATTTTTGTATTTAGTTACAGATTTTATGTAGTATCAGCAGATCTGTTTAGTCTCAAAGCAAAATAGTATTTTTTTATTTTCTACTTAAAATATTTTCTAGTGAACACAAAATAATTCTTCGCTACGTGTGCAAGAGCTCTATATGCTATGCAAACTGAACACTTTGGAAACCCCTGTTTAAGATCTGCTTCTGTACACATTGTGTGTTCTTCCACCATATGCAAAACTAACCTTGCCGTAGGCTTGAACACTTTGTTAATGCCTTGGTCAAGTGAAAAAGCAAAATTATCACGAAAATAAATATTTTTAAAATTTGTTCATTCTTACGCTTATGTGCAATAAAATTACAGATGCGAAATAAAGTATTTCAATATTCTGAATTTATTACCTAGCATTTCTAATGAAAGGTTAATAAACGTTGCCATGGGCGTAGTCACATTATTTATACGTTGGCTAATTTAAACTGTAAAATCAAGAGAGAACGTAATTAATTTACATGGTCGACCAATACTAAACTATATGCCTTTGAGAGACAGATAGTATAGAAAATAATTTCAGTATTAACTGTATTAACCTAACATTTTCAGTTCAAATTTAAGACACGGGCCCACACTAGTCGGTGCGCCCGTTAATATACGGGAGGTGAGATTTTTCAAAGGTTTATTTAAACGGTGGTATTTTAACCGTACACAGCCTCTAGTAATGTTAAAAGAGAATTGAGTAAACTAATACCCTACATATAACACTTTTATCACTTTTATATTCATTGGACGGATTGTGACAGTCACTGGTGACGCAAAAAGACAATATCGGGCGCTGTGCACCATCCTGTGTTATACCGCCGTACCCTCTGCTAAGAGAGAGAGAGAGAGAGAGATGGAGGACAATTCAAACACTCACTGTCAACTCGCACCGCACTCTAATGAAGATGTTCGTTTGCCGCTTGCTTGTTCCCGGCGACCAGCGACTGTGAGTGCCTCCACAGTAAGCACTGGCATTGCCTACATCACAGGCGCTATGCCACTGCCGATCAAACTTCAGTGCGCGTTTCACACGAGAATGCCGGGTACCGGGCACTTGTCGCAAGAGAGCGACTGTTATTAGTTTGGTCCGGGCGGAATGAAACTTCCATGCAACTGACGGTGTAAAAGTTGTATTCTCATTGAAGTGGGAGGTGTTAATCGAAGTTTGTTTTTAGGTTGAAGACTGAACATGTTACCTAAANTCTTACCTAAAATATCATTCCGCGAATTGCAATATAAAATTACAAGATCTTTATGTTGTTATGCAAAAATACACACCATAAACACAAGTTTCGAGGGTGGATATCTCAATCAGTAATTGAGCATGTCTATAGGTAGCATTATATTTTTTACATGTACATTGAAGATCCAAAAAAACTGGTATAATTGCCTAATATCGTGTAGGGCCCCCGCGAGCACGCAGAACTGCCGCAAGACGACGTGGCATAGACTCGACTAATGTCTGAAGGTATGCAGGATGCATTGAAATCTGCGCCAATATGAGAAAGGGTTGCACGTCTGTCACGTTTAATGATTCTCGTCAGTCGTCATTTGTCCCGTTCTTTCACGATCTTTTTCCGGCCGCAGCGATGTCGAAGATGTTATGTTTTACCGGATTCCTGATATTCACGGCACACTCGTGAAATGGTCGTACGCCAAAATCCAAATTTTATCGCTCCCTCGGATATGCTATGTTCCATCTCTCGTGCGCCGACAATAACACCACGTTCAAACTCACTTAAATCTTTATAAGCTGCCATTGTAGCAGCAGTAACCGATCTATCAACTTTTCCAGACGCTTGTTGTCTTATATAGGCGCTGCCGACCGCATCGCGTTACTCTGATTGGTTCCATACCTCTGTTATTTGCATACTCACGCCTATACTAGTTTTTTTGGCTCTCCAGTGTATATATGTGTATTTATAAGCATACGCAGACACATATTCAGAAACTCGTTAAAAATAGTCTGTGAAGTGAACTCATATATTTTTAAGGACAATATAAATTCCAGTTGCTTACTTACGTTGTATGTTTGTAGTGATATAAAAATATCACTATATAAGGGGTTTGGTACTGATGGTTGCAAGATCCGAGCTAATATTAACCCTTTGAAGTTTACAAAAAAATGTGATTCTATATTTTAAAGCCTGTTCACGGTAAACTGAGCACTTTGTAAAACGCTGTGCTGAAGATCTACTTGTATGCACATTGTGTATTCTTTCACCATATGTAAAAATAACATTGCCAGGGGCATCATCACTTTATTCATGTGTCGGTCAAGGGGAAATTAAATATTTTACAAATTTCCAATTTACTACACTTTATGTATCACTACTTGGTATAAAAGGAAGTCCCTGGCGCGCGTCTGTCTGTATGACTGCGCTAATCTCGAGAATTACTGAGCGGATTTGGATGCGGTTTTTACTGTTATGATCTGCATTCATTTAGGAATGTTTGTGTGTATTAAAAATTGCTCTAGAACTTATAGGAGCTGAGCATTAACGGTATTAGTGAATCAAGTAGGGAAAAAAGTTTGCCACCAGCGCGCTCTCATGCCTAATGCTTTAGAGATATAACAAAATCATGTACGAAAAAATTGTGTACAATTAAATGATATGCAAAATGTCATCGGTAGCATATATCTATCTTTAATAGATAAGAAGTAATTAGCGTATTTACGGTTTAAATTACGCAGTAAAAACAAACATAAAATGCACTGTCTTTTCTAACCATAAAAAACTTAATCTTCATCATATTAAATTAATTCATAATTTAAACTGTTTAATATAGACAAGTCTCAGTAGTTACAGTACACGACAGTGGAGAAGTTGTGCACTATCCCAAAGAATTTCTTAATTAATTNTATCGGGATAAGCCAATTAGCTTGTGTAGAGTTTATCTTTGAACTCTTGTTCAGGATCCACTCCATCATTTGAGATCCCAGATCCTTAGTATTTTCATGTGTTTCCCGAACACTTGATTCTGAATTGGCTAGTTTTCGAAGGACAATTGAACTACTGGATTAGCAGTAAATTTGACTTAGGATGTGCTGCTGTCGGCGTGTGGTGGCTTACTCTGCAACTACCAGCAGTGGCCAACTGCCTTGAATGGAAAAATGTAATTCACGTAGGCAGATAGGAGCCCAGAAACTGCCTGACGCTTGGGAACTCGCGAATGATGAATGGCTACATAAACAGTACTGTGTGAAGCAGCATTCTCATAGCATTATCTCCCCATGGTCACGTATTCCGTAGAAGCATTCGTACAGAATGCATCTGTTCGTGGCATATAAGACTGCTTTAGAAATCAATTGCTACGACACATTTATATTTTGGTACCAGGTGATGCTGTAGGCAAAAGGATCAAAACCACAACGATTTTACTGAAATGCCTCAACTGGAATACGAATACGAATTCAGTCTATACACGGAAATCATTTTTTTTAGTGTTGTTTATTAAAGTCTCTGCTTCCTGTTAAGTGTCAGGGGGAGGGAAGAGGAAAATTGGCCTATGATAAAAAAAATAACTTAACTTTGTACTTAAAATGATTCAGCCACTTCTGAGTCGGGATTCGAACATAAAATGTTTCGGACTGCAAGGTGGCGCCCCTGCCATCTACGCTTTCCTTCGTAGTTTATTACAGTGGAATTAAACCTTTCAAATATTTAGAACAGGATATTTATCGTCTTACTTGCCCTCATGTACAGAAGTTCAATTGCATATATATTCCTTTGAAACTCATTTCCCACTGTAACGTTAGTGAGTACGAAAAATTAACGTAAAAGCATGCCCCTTCTTCGAGCATTATGCTGATTGTTGCTGTATCCTACATTGAGTGGAAAGAAAAATATTTCAGCTTATTTGCGGAGCGTCCTAAACCTAAGATTTAATTCGCATCGCTGCCGACCGCATCGCGTTACTCTGATTGGTTCCATACCTCTGTTATTTGCATACTCACGCCTATACCAGTTTTTTTGGCTCTCCAGTGTATATATGTGTGTTTATAAGCATACGCAGACACATATTCAGAAACTCGTTAAAAATAGTCTGTGAAGTGAACTCATATATTTTTAAGGACAATATAAATTCCAGTTGCTTACTTACGTTGTATGTTTGTAGTGATATGTAGTTATATAATGGGTTTGGTACTGATGGTTGCAAGATCCGAGCTAATATTAACCCTTTGAAGTTTACAAAAAAGTGTGATTCTATATTTTAAAGCCTGTTCACGGTAAACTGAGCACTTTGTAAAACGCTGTGCTTAAGATCTACTTGTATGCACATTGTGTATTCTTCCACGTTATGTAAAATTAACAATGCCATGGGCATCATCACTTTATTCATGTGTCGGTCAAGGGGAAATTAAATATTTTACAAATTTCCAATTTACTACACTTTATGTATCACTACTTGGTATAAAAGGAAGTCCCTGGCGTGCGTCTGTCTGTATGACTGCGCTAATCTCGAGAATTACTGAGCGGATTTGGATGCGGTTTTTACTGTTATGATCTGCATTCATTGAGGAATGTTTGTGTGTATTAAAAAATGCTCTAGAACTTATAGGAGCTGAGCATTAACGGTATTAGTGAATCAAGTAGGGAAAAAAGTTTGCCACCAGCGCGCTCTCCTGCCTAATGCTTTAGAGATATAACTAAATCATGTACGAAAAAATTGTGTACAATTAAATGATATGCAAAATGTCATCGGTAGCATATATCTATCTTTAAAAGATAAGAAGTAATTAGCGTATTTACGGTTTAAATTACGCAGTAAAAACAAACGTAAAATGCACTGTCTTTTCTAACCATAAAAAACTTAATCTTCATCATATTAAATTAATTCATAATTTAAACGGTTTAATATAGACAAGTCTCAGTAGGTAGAGTACACGACAGTGGAGAAGCTGTGCACTATCCTACATTATTAGTTAATTCATCGAATCCTTCTGGCATGCCCCCCCCCCCCCCCCNACCAGACAAACTGATTTTAAAAGTTGGAGCTCCCATAATTGTATTGCTAAATATAAATCCACCGAAATTATGAAACGGGACTCGATTACAAATAAAAAGTTTAAAAAGTTTTCTCATTGAAGCTACTATTCTAACTGGCTGCGGTACTGGAGAAACGGTTTTAATATCTAGAATACCAATGATTCCCTCGGATTTGCCTTTTAATTTTAAGAGAGTCCCATTTCCAATAAGAGTTTGTTTTGGTATTACCATAAATAAGGCACAGGATCAAAAACTTAATGCAGCTGAAGTGGATTTGAGTGGAGGAAAAACGATTAATGTTGTAAACAAGAAATTTTCAGAACCATCATAAAATTAAATTTTTATATTAGAGATGTATGGATGTGGATAAAGCGAAGGTTATATTGTGAACGTATCTAATACCCGCCAGAATTTCATTATTTTTCAGACAAATTGTGTTGGCTATCGGGCACTTTTAAATGTATTGATTTGAATAAAAACACACTAAATATTTCCTAGGATTTATGAAATATCGTTAAATCTATAAAATCCGAAATTGATTTATGTAAAGCCCTTGTACCACACTCAGGGTTGAAAAAAATACTAGGTTGGTATTTATACATTTGTAATTCCTGTATTCAAAGAAGTGCCACTATATCGCATGCGGTTGTATATATATTGAAGTTTCCGTGGAAATAATATTACAAAATTTTACCCCGTTTACTGCTGAAATTGTAGAAATATATTTTAACAGAAACTGACTTCCCAAAGAGTAGCCACCCCTAAAATGTAATGTTTCTGAGACCATCAGTTTGGGCTTTGCATTCATGTGTCAGTCAGTTTGTGAAGAAATGTACTTGTATGTTTGGAGGTGGAAGTATGCAAAATGTTTGTAGACATCTAATGTTTGCGAAACCTTTCGTGGCCAACTGTTTTTCGAAACACTTGAACTGGGATCCATTTTCGTTATTGAAGGAATTTAATTGCCGCGCACCCTTAAATGTGAGAACCATAGATCACGGATACTCAGAAGCAGAGAAACGGGAAACCGATAGCCTGTCAAATAAAATAACGTCTTCTTTGAAAGACATTTGGCTAATTTATTTATTTTTTATTATTTATCTATTGGCATATACCACACCGCAGTTATCACTTTGAAAAGTCTTGTAAGCGATGGCGAATGGACAGTACTCTCTGCATGTCGTCTCACACTAGAGCTGCTGGTAAATGTCTTGTCGCAATACTTGCACCCACTTCTCCGATGAACAACAAATATCGCATTTGCACGTCTTGCTACGTCTATTCAAGCTGCCACTGCGGGTAAACTCCTCGTAACAGTTGTCACAGCGACCAGTCTTGTATGCAGTGCTGAGTATGCAATAATGCAATTGATAGGCGATACGTGCTCGTCGCGTATCCCGCACGTATTTCAAGACTATCCTGCGCGTAAATGGTCTCACGGATCAACGCGCACATGTAACAAACTGTACTCTATTCACGGTTTCTTCACACTCATTGAATCAAACCTTTGAAAAATCACCCCATGAATGTATCGCTTAGTTATTTCATAAATAAGCCATATTTCACGACCGTTTTATACATCTATTAACATTAAAGTATCTTATTGTTCGTTACGTTAAAGTTTAAATTATATTTTATTTATAAGTTATAATATTTAATCCTTTCTAATATTATAAATGCGAAAGTCTGTGTGTGTGTGTATGTTTATTACCACTCAGCTCCATACCGGCTAAACGAATTTTAATGAAATTTGGTATGTAGATACTTTCGGTCCTGGAATAGGACATGGTATACTTTTTATCACGGTAAATTGTACGAATCTTATGGAATAAAAACAAAACGTAATTTTGCAACGGCTGGAAACGTGGCCGAACTCAGCTCCATAACGGCTGAACGGATTTTAATGAAACTTGGTATGTATATACTTTCGGGCATTTAATAGGACATAAGATACTTTTTGTCCCGGTAAATTGTAAAGTTACTGTGGAATAAAAAGANTCATAAATAAGCCATATTTCACGACCGTTTTATACATCTATTAACATTAAAGTATCTTATTGTTCGTTACGTTAAACTTTAAATTTATATTTTATTTATAAGTTATAATATTTAATCCTTTCTAATATTATAAATGCGAAAGTCTGTGTGTGTGTATGTTTATTACCACTCAGCTCCATAACGGCTAAACGGATTTTAATGAAATTTGGTATGTAGGTACTTTCGGGCATTTAATAGGACATAAGATACTTTTTGTCCCGGTAAATTGTAAAGTTACTGTGGAATAAAAAGAANTACTTTCGGGCATTTAATAGGACATAAGATACTTTTTGTCCCGGTAAATTGTAAAGTTACTGTGGAATAAAAAGAAAACTTAATTCTGCAACGGCTGGGAACGTGACCCAAATATTTTTTTCTTCTCGTGTCAGAGTTTATCAGGCCACCCAAGGACCTCTGAAATAGCTTACCGACTGCTATCAATGGATAAAAACCGGGACCGAATATTAAACGTACCCTCCGAAGCCCGGAAGTGCTCAGATGTAATGCCACTAAACGGTCACACATCCAAATGTTTGCCGCTGGGAACGTTGCTTAACTTTGGTGATCGATTAAGATCCCTCAGTCAAGCGCAAAAAGTAGTACCTAGAAACGCTTTTTTCTAAAGCTACAACTTGATGAAACTCACGTTTTGAATTTCATGCATCGACGCTGGAAAGCGGAAATGTGGCAACTACGCGATAGTTTCACATATACACTCCAAAAACATTACCCTACTTCTTGGCTGTTGGGTAAAAAATATTTCCTCCCTTTTGGGTTGCCGTAATCAGTTAAAAACGTAGGCCAACATAGTATAATATTAAAATTCAAATATATGACATGTGTGTAGATAAATGTTTTTTAAGTTTTAGATTTCTTTTGTTCTTTTTCGTGTGGAATGTGTTTCATGGGATTTGTTTATACCATTACTTAGCTTTGTTCAACACACACACAAACACACTTATCATCCTTAGTTTCACACAAACTATTAACAAACTNACCATTACTTAGCTTTGTTCAACACACACACAAACACACTTATCATCCTTAGTTTCACACAAACTATTAACAAACTGTCTAACTGTACATTCGAACGAACGCAAAGAAATTGCCCGATTATTCTACAGCCAACCAAATAAATGCCAGTAATGGAAATAGCTGATATTGTTGCAACCACAAATTTTGTAATAATTGGCGTTGTTATAAACTTTTCCAGCTGACAAAAAAACTCATTTAGTACATAAGAAATATTTATTAGACACTACTGTTGCATTAATTACGTTTATGGCAATGAAACCGATTAGTTGAACATACTTGTAAAATTATCGTGTCTATTAAATACATGCAGATGGTGTTTGTACAACCGAACAAGTGTATGGCTCAACAAATTATTTTCATATGCGTTATTTGGTTCAAGTGAATGATGAATGCAGATGTGTGGAGCAACATAATATTATGTGAGCGAACAAAATATTGTTCGTTGTAAACTAATTCTTTTCGCAAGTAAATTTATTCGGTGTCCGCAACTTAAAATTTGTAATTGCTGTTCACGATAAATTAAGCAATTATGAAATCAACCTTTGAAAAATGTCACTGCCCCTACCTGCGTGTATTTTGACGGACACCCTGGCCCACATGTGCTCTGTTAAGATGGTAACGAACGAGAAGAAGTAGTTCCATGTCTTACGCCGAATTAGAAGTGTTTGGACAACTTTCGGGAATACTGAAAATATTTATTCTACTTTCTGTATTTTTAATACATTTCAGTGTTTGAATTAGCGAAATTATAAATCATTTACTTTTCTAATGATTGCGCGATATTACTTGGCCTACGCATGGGTAATGAGCAGATCCTTGGCGATGTTAATAAAAGAGATGGTGGAAGTAAATGGAATGTGCATACAAGTAGATCTTCAACGGGGCTTTCAAAAGTGCTCACTTTACCTTGAACATCTTTATCAGTGTAAGAGTGCACGAAAAGCATTTGCTAAACATTAGGTGGAAGAGGGTTGCTAGCCGCCAGTGGGGAGGGTTTGCGAAAGGAGACCACGACCTTAGAGCCCCATGTCCTCTCATCAGGAAACTCGCCAGGACTTCCAAAGGACACGCAGCAAGGTAATTGCACAGAGGGAAAAACGGCGAGGCGGGCTCTTTTGATGGCGGCCTGCAGTCAGCCTGATTGGCCGTGCACAAACCTGGCAAGACACCTTCGTCTGTAAGGCACTGATCGTGCGAACTCGGTGCAGGGGAACCAGAGGCACAAAGGATAAAAACACGGCTCGCATCGCGAATTCCAACCGAGTTTGTCTTACTGCCAGACGATGGCATAACTAAGGTGTATTTTACTCAAGCTGGTGGGTGGGTGGGGGGAAGGTTAAATGATAATAGTTTGCCAACTTAAATTTTCGTCGCCAGGCAGCACTAGTGAAGCATTTTTACGTATTGTATCTAAGCAACTAGGACACCGTAAACCGGGGTACGTTTGCACCTACTCAGGTAACTTTGCACGACCCAATTTTTGTTTTGGTGCCATTTGGTAAAGAAACAGAGGACTGTAGACAAGTATTTTGAATTTTTTTTTAATGTTATCTAATAACGTAATGTCAGATAAGTCTTCACCAAATGGCAGAAAAACAAACATTTAGAGTTATGCAAAGTTACCCTAGTAACTGTGAAATAAATATCTGTGTATAAAATCTTCCAATCTCTATTGTGCAACAAAACAATGCAGAAACTCTTATCGGGACGTATGATGTTCTCAGATATATATTCGATTTACCTGGACGCTTACAGGACGCTTCAATAATATTCCATTAAATAAAGTACAAAATTTTTCTCTACACAATTATTATATATTTCAAGTAAATCAATGTGCCCAAGCACCAACACGCTATGCATATTGGACTAAAAATTTTTAATATCATATTAAACATGCTGAGCATGAGAGGGACAGCAGTAATGCACACGGCAACGAGATACGTCTATCAAATCTTCTCAACCCATCCATATAAATTACATTATAACATTTTAATGTGAATTCGAAGAAATTAAGCTCAAGGCAGTCCGAAAGCCTTATCAAAGCACCTGCACAATTATATATCGTTTAAACCATTCATTATTATAATTAATAAGTAATTCACATTTATCGTTATTACAAGCAGAAGCCAAAGATTTGGTCATTTGGCACCTTAAAATCCTGTATCGTATTGCACGGGAAATGAACGGTATTACGCTGACCAAATTGGATTATTAATTTATACTGGGCTATGAGTGCCGCGACACAAGAACCACGCCCGTTCAGAGGTCTCAACTTGCGCTGGAGAAACACGTTCAGACGGCTACACACGTTGCTAACAAAAAACCACACTAAACGCAACTGCCTGTGTCTGTTATGAAGCGACTTAAGTTTAACAAATCTACAATTTTAAAGGGCGAACGGAACTGGCAGTTTAAAAAGACACCAAACGACACCATGACTCAACTCTAACTGCGCCACATTTACACTGATGAGCCAAAAAAAAAACTGGTATAGGCGTGCGTATTCAAATAACAGAGGTATGGAACCAATCAGAGTAACGCGATGCGGTCGGCAGCTAGATCGGTTACTGCTGCTACAATGGCAGGTTATCAAGATTTAAGTGAGTTTGAACGTGGTGTTATAGTCGGCGCACGAGAGATGGGACATAGCATCTCCGAGGTAGCGATAACATTTGGAT